>CAUYRT010026035.1:0-34755 GCA_963574885.1 Lepilemur ruficaudatus | reverse complement strand
TACTTTATCCTTATTGATTTTCTGTCTACTTGTTTCATCATTTATTAAGAGGAGAATATTACAATATCTAGTTATTATTATAGGTTTGTGTATTTCAACTTTTCCTTCATGTACTTTGAAACTCTGTTAGGGGTATACTCATGTAAAATTGTTATTTCACAGATAATTGACCTTTTTATCACTCTGTGATGCTTATTCCTGATAATCTTTCTTATTCTGAAGTCTACTTTGATATTCATATAGCCACTCTGTCTTTCTTTTGGTTAGTGTTTGCATGGTATATTTTCCCCCATCCTTTTATGTTTTACCTATGTATATGTTTATACTTAAAGTGAATTTCTTGTAGACAATATGCAGTTGGAACTTGCTTTTATACCCAATCTGACAATATCTTTTATTTAATCTGTATGTTCAGAAGATTAACATTTAATATAACCATTGATATGATTGGTTTAACAATCTATCCTTTTGATATCTGTTATTAATTTGTTCCATTTGTTCTTTGTTTATTTTCCCCCTGTTTTTCTGCCTTCTTTTAGCATAATAATTGGGCGTTTTTAATTTTATCTCAACTCTTGACTTAGCTATAACTCTTGTTAAATGTTTTAGGAGTTGATGTAGAATTTACAAGATATAACCTGAATTGGAGTCTATCTTCAAATGCTTTTATACTACTTAATGTTTAATTTAAGGACTTTAAGAACCTTGAATGTAGACTTCCAATTCCTCCCTCCCAAACTTGTTATTGCTGTCATACATTTTACATATACCTTTGCTATAAATATACAATATATTTCTCTAAATAACTAATTATATTTTAGAGCCATTAAAAGTAAGAAAAGATTGAATTTTATTTATTCCAATTCTATTGGTATGTATTTTTTTGTGTAGATCCAAGTTTCTATTTGGTATCATCTTCCTTCTGCCTGAAGAACTT
The DNA here is from genome assembly GCA_963574885.1 of Lepilemur ruficaudatus. Classification (NCBI taxonomy): domain Eukaryota; kingdom Metazoa; phylum Chordata; class Mammalia; order Primates; family Lepilemuridae; genus Lepilemur; species Lepilemur ruficaudatus. Next base: position 33,818 of record CAUYRT010026035.1, on the reverse strand, counting down.
CCTTTACCATTTCTTTTGGTGTAGGTTTCCTAGCAATGAATTTCCTCAGTTTCTATTTGCCTGGGAAAATATTTCTTCTTCAATTTTTTTCCTACTTCATTTTAGAAAAAAAAAATATTTTCACTGTCTATAGATCCTGTGTAAAACTTTTTTTTTTTTAATAAGTAAATCATTCTGTCAGCACTGTAATATGTACCTCCATTGTAATCTGGTTTAAGTGCTTTTTGGAAAGAAGATGGCTCTACTTCTCATCTTTGTTCCTGTATGTGTAAAGTTTTTTTTCTTTTTGCTGCTTTAAGATCTTATCTTTGTCTTTTGTCCTTAGCACTTTGACTAATATGCCTAGGTGTGTTTTGTGATATTTATCTTTGTTGATGTTCTCTGATTTTTTACCTGTGGTTTAGTGTCAGTAATTAATTCTGGACAATTGAAAGCCATTTATTTGTCCAAATATTTCTTTTGACACATTTACTCTATCTTATCCTTGTTAGACTATTGGACTGATTGATAGCATTCCATAGCTCTTGAATGTTCTGTTCTATTTTTGTTTTCATACATTTTTTCAGTTTCAGTTTGGATAATTTCTAATGACTTTCTCTCACTTTACTGATTCTTTCCTAGTCTATTTCAAATCTACTTATGAGCCTGTTGATATCATTCTTCATCTCTGTTACTGTGTTTTTTATTTCTAGGATTTCCATTTAATTATTTATTTTAGTTTTTGAATCTCTGTTAAAATTTCATATCTGCTCATGCATATCTTCCCCTGTTTCATTAGAGTCTTTAACATATCAACTATAGATATTTTAACTTACCATTCAGTTCCAACATCAGTGTCATATCTGAGCCCAGTTTTGTTGATAGCTTTGTCTCTTGACAGTGCATTATTTTGTCTTGACTTTTTGGATGTCTTATGTTTTTTTTGTTAAAAATAGGACATCTTATTTTGGATAGTAGAGTCTACAGTAAATAGCTTTTATGTTTACAAATTGAATGCCTTTTCTTTTGTTAGGCCTTTTTTTCCTTCCCTACTAGTCTTTTAATGTGCATGTTTAAATTAATCCAGTCAGGAGTTGGGATTTCAGGTTTATTGCTATAGTTACTCTCAATGCCCCACAAGCTGCAAATTTTACCTTGTGTTTTGAATGGGATCTGGTTTGTTAATGTCTGCTTCATCCTCCACTTTAGGTCTTCCTTGTGCACTAGCGTTTGTCTTTGTAATCTTACAACTCTTCCAGCAGTATTCTATTGTTACTTTTAAAATTAATGCACGTTAGCCTGGTGCTCTGGTTTACTCTAAGTCTTCGACATGCATTGTTCCTGTTGGTCTCAGGTGTAACTTTCTTAATATTTCTCTCTGTCCCTCAAGTGTAGTTCTAGATCCAGTACATATTCCTGATCTTTATCCAAGGATAAAGTGTTTTATTTTCTGTTCCCTTTCCAGGCTGCAATGAATTTTCATCATTGCCCTCAGGGTAAGAGTGTTGTTTCTCTTTTACTTTATAGATAATGGCTTTTTTTTTTTTCTCATAAAGGAGATAGGAGAAAAGATCCATGTTGGATATGTGCTCTATCCACAATGACCACCGTTTCCCTCTCCTAAACCTGCTCCTTTAGGCATGCTTTCTTGAGACTCTCACCAATCATCTTTTTTTTTTTTTTGAGAAGCTGTGAGATCTGTGCAGAAAAGGTGGTAAGAAAGAGAGTATGAAATCCCCTCTACAGTAATCCTCCCCTATCCATGGTTTCACTTTCTTTGGTTTCAGTTACCCATAATCAACCACAGTCTGAAAATATATTGAGAAAGAGAAAGGGAGACTATGTTCCCATAACTTTATTACAGTATATTATTATAATTGCTCTATTTTATTATTAGTTGTTAATCTCTTACTGTGCCTAATTTATACATTAAACTTTATCATAGGTATGTATGTATAGGAAAAGCTTCGTATATATATATAGTTCCATACTATCTGTAGTTTCAGGCATTTACTGGGGGTCTTGAAACATATCCCCTGTGGATAAGGGGAGAATACTGTGTCTTCATTTCTTATAGCTCCACAATCTCTCACCAGCACCTATGCACACTCCACCCATTTGTTAACTATTCTTGCCCAGTTCTTCTTCCCAGTGTCCAGGTGCATCTGCCCCAGATAGGCAAGTACTCAAATCCCATGTCTCCCAGCAGGAATCTGTCTCTTCTTATATTTAGGATGCTTAGTTTCCAGCAACATCAGCTTTCTGATGCATTCAAGAAATATCATTAACTTTCAGGTTGTTTGGCTTTTTTCATGGTTATTGTAAGTATAGAAGCATAGCTCTTCCTAGATTTATATACCCTGAGGAGAAACTAGATGTTTCTTGACTCTTTTGAGATAATTTTTAAAACTAGGTTCAGACTGGAATAGATAGGGCCACTGGAAAGATAGCATTTCAACTGTTGGAGAATTAGGTTCTACAGAGCTAGATGACTAGGGCTACTGCTGCACATTTTAAAAATATGATAATGTTCTTCTACAGATGAGTGTTCATTTTTTTGCCCTCCAAATATAAAAGGTTATAAGACACATTCCGTCGTACCTTTATGAAAAGACAATAAAGTAAGACTAATAAACACTTTTACTTAGCACCAGAAAGCACAGAAAACGTCCCTGAAGAAGTGAATACCTTTCTTTATCTAAAAAGATTTCAAATGTTGAAATGTCCCTGCTTTGCTTTTTTTTGCACCTACTCTTCTTTATATTCCCATTGTATGATACAATCACACCAAAATTATTATTGAGCATCATAAAATATGTTGATTTCATAGGAGAGAAGGAGAGATTTTTACATTGCACATTTCAGTTATATTTACATTACATTGTCATGGTCTTCACAAATCCCATTAAACAGCTCTCTTTCATGGTCCCCTCTTAGTTTCTTTAAACAATCCTGTGTTAGTCCATTTTGTGCTGCTATAACAGAATACCTGATGCTGGGAAATTTATAAACAATAGGAATTTAAGTCCAAAATCAAGATGCCACCTAATCCAGTGAGGGCTGCTCTCTGCTTCCAAGATGACACCTTGATGCTGCATCCTCTGAAGGGGAAGAACACTGACTGTGTCCTCACTTGGTGGCAAGTGAGCAAGAGAGCCGAATGTTGTGTGAAGCCTCTCTTATAAGGTCCTAAATCTCATTCATGAAAGAGGATTCCTCAGACCTAATCACCTCTTAAAGGTCTCTTAATACTATCACATTGGCAACACCTGAATTTTGGAGTGGACAAATTCAAATCATAGAAAACGCTTAGAGTCTTCTCTGTTGAGTGGGGAAATTCTGATCTTCTCTGGTATGTGTGAACTCCACTGAGTACAGTGCTCAAGAATCAAAATGCCCCTTCCCGAATTCTTAGAAGACATTTCTTGACCATATATTGCTTCTAGTTTGCCCTTTGGGTTTTCCCTAAACCTTAAGTGATTTAATAAAGGATCTTTTTCAAATATGCACAACGTTTTCCCTGAAAATATTTCTGGGAAATAATTTCCTCCCATATTATTACAGTACATGTCAAGAAATGGGGGTTTATAGGAAAGAAAACAGGCCTCTTTTATTATCCCATGAGATCTGACTCGCACAAAAGAAGTGGAAGAAATACCCGTCTCATGTAGTACATATATATTGACAATTGGATCAATATCAAAATCATCTGTGGAGAGTATAACAGTTGGATTTGTGTGTGGTATGATGAGTGTCACAGATTCATCCATGAAATGTTGCATCTGATAGATGAGACAGTCTGGTTTAAAATTTGCCTTCATTGTCATCATCATAGGGGATGCTTTGTTTTCAAAAACTTATATAATGGTGCACAGCCACCTCCCCCAAATCCCACCTTCTCTCAATAGTTTAGAGTATTGGGCGTCCTTGGTACTCTTTTGCATAAAGTCTTTTGTGCTCTTTAGAAGAAAAATCTTACAAATAAGTTTACAAAAAATCTTACAAATCTAAAAATAGCTTAGTAAAAGGTAACAATTGACATTCAAGATTTAACAGCCTTTAACATCTTGCAAAATATATAACACTGCATCATTGGCTCAATGACATACACCAAAGCATTTGAAATTTTTAAAGAAGGTCTTGGGATAAAAGAAAGTCATTCTGCATCACCACTTGGGATTGTGGTATTTAAAGGTCATCAGAAAAACATCTTCCTGACACATAACATCAATGGCAACCTCTTGGTATATGAGCTGATGATAATACATTGTTAAAAGCGTCGTGTGACAAATGGAAATAGGAATGTTTGTCGTCAAATATTTTCTGCTGCTTGTGCAAATAGAAAAGATAAGGCTCATAATATTTATTCTTCTGTCTCCTAGTATATGTGAGTATTCCTATCAGAGCTTCATCTTTATAGAGGTATCTTCTGTAGAGATATAACAACCTTGAGTGGTGTTTTTAACTGCCGGTAAAGTAAATTTTAGTATTTCCTGCCAACACCAGTAATAATGAAAAAGGATATTTCAGGCACTAAAGTGGAAGTTACAAAGAAGAAATTTGAAAAATTGAAAAATAATTAATAGCTGCATAGGATCATGTGTAATTATGTCTTTCTACAGGCCTCTGGATAATATGGCATTACTTTTATAAAAATCATCTGTAATAAGTTTTATTTTTGTGAAATGGTAATTATAGAAATTTTTTAGATGACCTTTAAATATGGGTTGAGGAATTCCAGAAATATCTCAAGGGAAAGGAGCAATTGATATAGAAATTAGGATTAATTAAAAGACAAACAGTTTCAGTGTATCTTCCCTGAATAAAATTGTAGATTTTCTAAGTTCTAATTTACAAAGAATAGTTTATTTCTTCACATAAAATTAGGTTGCGAATGAGAAGGTTGTGAGGTTTCACATTTCACAAGGGTCATCTGAACAAATTAAAGTAGTATTTTGTTCCCATGAGGCAAAATTTTTCCCACAATTTCCCATTTAACTGCTCTGTATTGAAAAAAATTTGTAATATGAAGCATTTAGATTGGGTTTTAATTGTTAAAGACAGTTCCAATTTTGAAAACTGCAGTTCAATTATAATCCAAAATAATGTTTTATATCTCATTATTTTTTATCAGGTATCAAAATATTTGACACTCTCCTTAATATATTATTTTCTTCTATTGTTAACTATTCTGTAAATATAGGTTGTGAACTGGCTGAAATAGTCTGGGTCCTGGGAGAAGATACATACAACACTCCAAAGGTTTAATTGAGGAAAGTTAAATGAAGACTATAATTTGAGGGCTATGATCTGGGTTAAGGGAACAAATGTGGAATGATCAATCACCCTGCATGAAGCCATTGCCACCCCTCGGCTGGAAGTTACAATGATAAGAATGAAGTATCCTAGGAACATGGAGACGGCTTGAAGCTCTGGAAGAAGAACACCTGCTTCCATCAGGGACTGATAACCTTGTGATCAGCCACTCCCACAACCACAGTCAAGAAGGCCTGGGGAAGGGAGATAAATATTGCAACTTTTGTGTCCCGTCGAGTTTCCTTGGTCAAACCCACCCCGAAGCCACCGGACTAGGGAACTTGAGTGATGCTGTTTATAGATATCAACCTCCACAGGGCACAGAGTAGGCAGAGAATGGGAGGAAATGGATGTGAGGAAGGACAGCAAGTGGATATTTAAATATATTACCCACTTACGAGTGAGATTACATATGGGTGTGTTTGTGTGTGAGTGCTTGTGTGTGTGTGTGTTAATTCTTTTTGATGTCAGCTTGATCTCTCTGGGCTTTGAGCTCCCTATCTCCAATGTGATCTTTTCTGGCACACTCAGCCACCACCCTCAGAGTCATACACAAGGGCTTTTTATCTTTAATAATGCCCCAAACTGTTATTCCAATTTCAAGCATTGTAGTGTCTATATTTCCAATCCATTTACTCCAGTATGCCCTCTGAAAGAGTTCTCTGATCTCATTAGGACTTCATTGTATACCCCCCATATCCACTTTCCTCTTCATCTTGTTTAGATTCTATGATTCTCATTATACTCCTCCTTTTTGCAAACACCCCCAACTCCCTTGCTGCCTTCTCCCTTTATTGTACTTACTTGTTAAAACCCCAGTTCTTGTTGAACCCAAACTTCCCAATTCCTCACATCTATACTGACTCCTCTGAACACTGCCAGAAAGATTATCACACAACCCAGATGGTTTCAATTTATGGTAATGAGTATAAATTTCAAATAGGTACTTAAATAATTTTTTTTTGAAAAAACAGAAAAACAAAACTAGCAATAGTGTATAAAAAGAGCCACTTGCTTGCCCTGTGTATTAAGAAATGCAAAGGCAAGCAGCTGTTGACTGACTTCAGGACCAAACAATGTCAAGATGCTTAGTTGATGTCTCTTGATCTTTCTAATATAATTTCAAGATGGCAGCAGTGGTTGAAAGCATCACAATTCCGTTTGACACAAATTCATAGGCAGGGCATAGGAGGCTGTGTTGCAAAGAGCACTTTTCCTCATGTAACCCCTCTCTTATTAGAGAGAAAAATTCTTTCTCAGGAGATAGTTCTTATATTACACTATCCAGACCTAGGCTTGTGCTCATCCCTAGACCAGGGGGTAGAAAAGTTCTCTGCCTAGTTCCTGAACATAGAGGAGGGTGCTGTTAGCTAGGATGAAGGATATGGGAATCATTTATGTGGACACACATGTAATCAGGAAAGACAACCTCTGGTATAAATATTAATATACTCCTTTCCCTGAGGAACATACTCATATATGTACCCTTATGTTCATACCCACAATGGCTGAGTTTTGGTACGATATATTATCTGCAGCAGGGAATAAAAAATTAGGAATTCTGAGAAATCATAATACTTAGTACTTATTAGTACCTACTTTTTCTCCTAGGTGCTGTAGGAGATACAAAGAAATTCTTTCATAGGTTTTGACTCCGGAGAATAATCATTAAATATGATCTTATAGTTTATGAATTATACATATTGCTAGAGCATTTTTTCTTCCTTCAAAATGTGTGAAATTTTTTTATTGATAAATAATATTTTTAATGAAGTTTGACTAGTTCATTTAAAGTAGAATTAATAGAAAATATATATATATATATATACATTCCAAATTGAACATCCATACATGCATTTATTAATTGTTAGTGTCTGTTGTAGGGTAGCTAGCATCTGACAATTTGCTGCAATGTCCATATTATTTTATCTATCTAGTGTAATGCTGTAAACTACTTTGTTAAAATTGATAATATCTGTAGAAGATAGTGGAATCTCCTTAGATTTCAGTGGTGAGAGTTACTTATCCATTCCTACTGGCATGTGGATTGTCAGTGACACCAGTCTTTCCTAAACATTTGCAATACCACCACCTGTTAGAAAATTAAAGATAAGTCTAAAGCAAATGCTAATTTCCTAAAAGGTACCTCAAGTAAGGGGACTGGGTCAGGTACAAGTGCAGTATCAAAGTGCCTTACTTGTTTTGGATTCTCACAATAAGTGAATATCAAATAAATGTTACTTCCTCTCTTGGCAAAGATTTGTAACTCATAATTACATTGATACATGTGTTATGTCAGAGGCAGCAGTGGAATTCATAGTATTTTTATGTGAAATGCACTGTTTTATTGCATTAATTCACATTTAATGTGTACACAGTAATAACCATAAAGTATGATAACCGACGTTATATATTTTCTTCAGAACATTCATTTAGAGAGCTTTCAAAAGAGTCTGAGGAAATTAAAATATCAGTCAGTTTACCTGCAGGATATAGAGCGAAAGCAGAAAGCAGTATAATATCTTTTACAAGCCACCATTCCTCCCCACATAATGTCCTCACTTCTGGCTGATAAAATACAATACTCATAACCCTGTACATATTTCTTTAACTATGGTACACAAAACAAAGGTTTCTGAAGTGAAGGAAAATATACCTCCATCAGTAAAATTGCATTACTCACATGATTACAACAGGAGGGCTGACGGCAAGAGAGAGCAGTGAAGGTAGAAGTCCCAGAGCCCCTTTCCTGGTAATGGACCACAGAAAGATGATGCCATAAAGGCACGAAGTCTCATGTAAGAGGTAGTGGAGGCCCAGGGAATGGAGAGAAATAACAAATGAGCAGGTACCTAGAAAGCAGGACAAGAATGAAAAATCTTGGTCATATCGAGGGCCTAAGAATAAAACAACAGAGCAGGATATAATGTTCTAAAGTCTGTGAAAGAGGGAAAAACCAAGCAATGGCCAATTTAAACTTGATAAACACAAAGGGTTCTAGAAATATAGGATGCTGCCCATGTCTTTTTTAAAACTTTTCTAAGATTTGGACATTCTTGCTGCCCAATACTCTGCTCTAGTATTCATACAAAAGTTAATTGTTCCAAATGAAGACAAACTTCCAAAACTAATTCGTATCCTGCATTCTTCAAGAAGGCTTCCATGACAAATGTAACACCTACTGATTCTTCCCTTCATTGAATTACTTTAACTTTGTATCATTTATACAGTTTTTTCATTAATTAATTGTTTCAGTCGTTCAATATTTATGAAGCTCTTTCTTCATAGATAGATATGGCTTCAGTTTATCAATGAATCATGTTCTAATTAAGACATGTACAATAGTAATGTGTCCAAAATTGGATATTTTTGTCATTGCTTAAAATCATTTTTTCAAATAGAAGTCATACACACATAATTTTTTAAAAAATGTGACCAAAAGAAAAGATGTAACACAAAGAGCAAAGCCTCTTTCCTCACCACCACCTTAATCTCCCTCATCAAAATAATCACTTGTTATTTTCTTGAGTATTCCTATATAAAAATAGAATATAGATCTATTGGTATATGCCTTTCTAAAAATATGTTTTAAATATAAAGAAAGAGGATCTATACACACACATATACACACATACACACACATGCATACACTGTTCTGTACATTGCATTTTTCTCTTTTTCTTTTGGAAGTTGACAAACATTAAAACATCATGACAGACGTTGTCAGTTGGTCTTCATCATCAAATCCATCTCCTTGCCTTCCTAGTTTCACAGTAGACTACACCCCCAATACCCTCTAGCAATTAGGGGTGGCCAAGTGAGTTCTAGCTAGTGGGATGGGAGTGGAAGTGATGTGCACCACTCCTGGATCGGGTCCATAAAAATATCCATGTATGATCTTCTCCACATTTCCAATCTGGAAGCAGGATTTTCATGACCAGAGCCACCACAGAAGCCAGATGTTGAAGGTGGCAGAGCCTCCATCAGCCTGGATGTCTGCAGGACTGAGGGGAGCACATCTCCCTGAACTCTCCACCCTCCCACTAACTGGAGCACTTGCATTGGGCTATAACATGAGCAAGAAATCAAATTTCATTGTGTTAAGACACTGAAATTCTGGGATTGGTGTTACTGTTACCACAAACCTATACACACTTGTAGAGGAAACTAATTGTTTTTAATGTCTAAGATTGCTTAATTCATTATTTGCAAGAATTATTATTTATTTAAGTTATCCCTTATTGATAGGCATTTAAATTGCTAGCTGTTTTTGTTATTAATAATACCATGAATAATCTTGTACATACATCTTCATTTCTGAATATCTCCAGAGGATAAATTCCCAGCAGTAGAATTGTGGACCAAAGATACAGACTTTCAAAAACTTTGGTGCTTTGGCAGCTATGCTAACTTCTCCTTTAAATTATTTGTACAGATTTTGTATCCTCCAATAGCATTTGAGAATGTCTCCTTTTTCATATCTTCATGGACACTTAGGTATTATAAAATTGTTAATTTTTCCAATCTAGTCAGTGAAAAACGGATTTCATTGTTTGGATTTGTATTTTCAAAATTTTGAGTGAGATTGTGTTGTCTTTTCATGTGGTTTCAACCATGTCTATATTTTTTTCTGCAACCTGCTTGTACCCTTTGTGGGTTTCTCTAAAGGGCTATTTATCTTTCTCCTGTTGATTTATAACACAACTATCAGATGGTTAAGAGAGATAGCATATATTTCTTGGTTTAACTATCAGTACAGAAGCCAAACACATTTGAGCAGTTTTTGCATAGTTAAATAAGATCTACAGTTGTGCAGTTCCTACCACAACTGTATAAACTATTACCCTCTGCATTTTTTGGAAAAGGAAATAGGAGCCGAAGGCAGTTAAATAGCTGGCCAAGGTCAAATAACCACTAAGTGGTAGAGCTGGGTATCTCCAGCATGAGCTCACTAACATTTATGGAGTATTTTCTCTGTATACACCTACTAGATTGCTAAACCAAAAGTGCCCAATATAATCATCATCATAATCAGCATCCACTATTCATCATCAATTATCATTAAATATCCACATATGGATAGTGCTATCAACTAAGTAAAATGCCTTACAAAAAGCACTCTTTACAGACACCTACAGAAGACATTTAAAAATGCAACCCTTTTTAATAAAAGGCCCAGCACCAAGATCTAGGTGAATTTCTAACAGTAGTTACTGGTGGATTCCGGATGTAAAAGCTAAAGAAACTGGTGAATTCTACTTCATTCATTCATATTCTGTATGAAAGCTCTCTTTATGTACACTTTGTGCTAGGTGCTTGGAAAACAATGAGGAACAGTTGAGTTCCTGCCCTACAGGAGCTTAAAACTTTTTGCAGAAAATTTTGAAGCAAAAATATAACTAAAATACAATCCAAAACTCCTTTTCTATAGTTCTCCACAGTGTACCATGGAACATATACAGTGGAGTCAGTAACTGCATTTGGGATTTCTAGGAGCAGGTTCACACAAAAATGATGTTTCATCTGGGTATTGGCAGATGAATAGTTTTCCTGCGTAGGAGATTTTAGATGTTTTGTTGAAAATAAAGGTATTGTTTTGATAATTAGTAATCATCTATATCAGAAAAAATGTCCTGAGACACATGAAGCTAAATATAGTATGGCACCAGTCTCATGCACCACTTGGAATTATTAGTTCCCAGCATTTGGAGTTTAGAAGGTGACAAAGTGTCCTATTTATCATTGTATTTCCAGGGTCTACAGCATAGAAGGGACTCCATAAATATTTGCCGAATTAAATTAAATTGAATGAGTTCCCGGGATTTACGTACACTGTTCTGGTAGCTAACTAGAACTTAGAGTGTTAAGAAGTACTATGTCATTAGTTATATCTCCAGATGAAACAGAATCAGTTTGGAAAGGAAAAACTGATATCGCATACCTCCCAGTGGCACTTGTTCTATTTTGGTGGTTTTCAGGGGGCAAAAGAAGAAATTAATAATGGCAGAAAATAACTTCACCATCGACTGACACCCGCCCTGTCCCCCTTAGCACATGGTGTGAAATTGTTGGGGTGGGAACTAGCTCTCTTGCCAGGACTATATGTCCTAGCCTCCTTTGCACGTAGGTGGGCCCATATGCCAAGTTCCCACCAATGGAATGTGAGTAGGTATGTGTCACTGCCGGTGCCCGGGGCACACGTCTCTCCAATTTTCAACTGCCAGCACCAGCATTTCTTTTCCTGAGGATGCTTTTTGTCCTCTAGGGCCTGCCTTGCCCACTCACAGGTTGGAAGTGCCTGGAAATTAACACCTCCTGGAAACAGCTCTAAACAAACGATTGACAAGATGGTTATAAACCGTCTTCCTCATCTCTCAAGTGGGATAACTCTTGAGCCATGTGACCAACCCTGTTGCCCAGAAGCTCCCCAGCAGAATGAAGCTCTGCTTGCACACAGTGGGACCTTTCTTACTAACATGCCCCTTACTAGTTCCCTTTTCTTCCCTCTAGTATCCTGCTGGCACTCAAATCCTTATCCCAGAGTATGCGCCTGCACCATCCAAACTAAAGAAATCCATTTTCCCCTAGATACCAGGTTTCTTTCTCTTGTTTTACTCTCTTAATTTATTAGAGTATAACCTTCAGTAGCTTTCTAGAAACGATCAATTGAAGGAAAATTTTTTGAGATCTTTTGCATTGAAAAACAGCCATCACACTGGATTTATGGTCTCTAACCTCACACTGGATTTTTAATTTAGTTATATGCATAAAATGATAAATATTATATATAAGAATTATTACATAAGATTACAATAATTTCCAAAATTATTTCCCCTTCAACTTTCAAGTGAATGATTCCATTGTTTTCCAGCTTCCAGTGTTGCTTCCAAGAAGTTCAATGTTATTTTAATCACTGATCTTTTGTGTGTGATACATTCTCTCTGTGAAATAGTTCAGAATCTTTTCTTTAACAGGATTTCCTGCAATTTAATAATTATGTGCCTGGGTATTGTTTATATGATTATTTGTTCATGTATTGATTTAGGTACTCAGGGAACTCTTACAATCTGGAAAGTCATGACTTTTGGGTCTCCAATTTTTTTTTTCATATTATTTTTTATAATTTTCTCTCCTTGTTTTCTTTTCTCTCCCTGAAACTCTCATGATTTGGATGCTTGAACTCTTGACTGGATCTCAAATCTCTTTTGTTTTCTTTTTAAAGCAATTTATATCTTTTTTTATTAAATTCATGGGACAATTCTGCAACCCTATTCACCAATCTTTTAATTTATTTTAAATCTGACATTATATATTTGATTTTTAAAACCTTCCATTATAACCAGAAATCCTAGAATTATAGCATCTAAATATGTGTGGTTTTTAGGAGAGGGTTAGCAAGGGGAAAGGACAAAGTATGATTTCAGGCTACGAACCTCCTACAAACCAAGATTCAGCAGCCACTGATGTGCCCCTTTCTTACCTTGCCCCAGCCCAATAAAATTGTTACTATCGATGACAATCATAGTGCAGTGTCTAGTCAGGAAAATGGAAATAACTCTTGTTATTTCAAACAAAGGAAATTTAACAAAGCGAATTGCTTACAAAAGTGTTGGAAGGACTGAGGAATCAAGAAGGTGAAGGATGAGATGTTACTCTGAAATTAGTACTTGAGACGCCTCTACTCCTTAGAACTGAGGGACAAAAGGGACAGTGGTGTTTCAGGAACCCACAAAGGCTGTGCTGCTGAGGGTGCCGCAGTCATTAGTATCACAGCTGTTTTCAGAACAACCACCACTGTGGCTCTGCGGGAAGCCAGCAGCCTGCACTCCTGCTGACCCTCGGGAGCCCTGGAGCCCAGGTTTGCTGATGCTGCTGGAATTGCTGCTGAGACTTTCAGAGCCCACAGTTGTTTGTTTCTGCTGCTGCAGCTGCCATACGCTTGCCACGAATGCAGCACCTGGCAGGCACCTACACTTCTTGCCATTTTCACTGCCACTGCAGCTGCTGCAATCAGAGTCAATGAGCCCACGTTTCTGAGGCTTTTGGGATTTTGCTGCTGCCACTTCCAGAGCCAGAAAAAAAAAATGAAGGAAAAATAGCTTATCTTTTCTTGTGCCTTTTACTTTTCCGCCAATATCTCCCAATGGTTTGAGAGGTTAACTCTAGCTGGCCAGATGTTCTGGGTAATATTGCTTCAGGCAGGAAGGTTGGGAATGGAGTTGAAAGTCAAAAGACAAATAACCAACACCTACATTTCTTATGCACTCAGGAGGTACCAGGACTGCACCTACACTGTCTCATTTAATCCTTACAACAACCACTGGAAGTATCACCCACATTTTATAGATGAGGAGACAGACTCAGAGATGTGGAACAGCTTGCCCAAGATTATGTGGCTAGGAAGATGGTCTCTAACTCTGGTCATTCTGACACTGAGTCTTGAGCTCTTACCCATTTTTGCTTCCTACAGATCTTCTGTGAACTACCCTTCATGCTCCCAGCTTCCCTCGGCAGTGTGGTCCTCCTCTGCATTGGAGATCAGTGTTGCTCTTCTCCCCTCCAGCCCAGGGAAAGTCCCTTCTGCTTTTATGACCAGCCTTTTCACAGAGGTCCTCAGCAGTAGATTGATTACTCTAAGTGACCCAATGATCTTCTTGACCCTCACCTCTCAAAGTGTGGTCTGTGCACCAACAGGATTAACATTCCCTGGGAGGCATGAAAAATACCGAGTTTCGGCCCTTCTCTCCCTCCGCCCCCTGACCTACGAAATCAGAATCTGCATTTTAACAAGAGCCACAGTTGCTTCTTATGTTCCTTAAGGTTTGAGACTGGCTGACCTATACCATATCTCTCTCCTGCCCAGAGTATACCCATACTTTCCAGGAGCAGAAGACAGAGACAGTGGGGTAGGAGTCTTACAATGTACTTGAAATCATTGCTCCCTTGTAAATGCTGCCTTAACTCTTAGATCAGTCCCCTCTGTCAGATTTTTTTTTGTCATTTTGCTCATTTTCTAGCAGGGGCCACATTGTCTCTGTTGTTAATCTGGGGTGTTTGAGGAATCCCATTCCATCACATGAGTCTGACCCCCAAGTGTGAACTAGTCCAGGGTCCTTTTTACAAATCCCTGAACCTCATATAGACCTATCCAAGTGTCTGGACAGGCCATGATCATGACAGAAGAAAATCCCACTCTTCAGCATTGTAAGATAGTAGGAAGCTTATTTTATCCTGATCTCGTGAGAACACACAGCTATTCCCTTTACTCACCTGAATTCCCACTCTAATTGTATCATTCATTCCCCATAGAGGAGAAACAGATGGTTGTATACCAGCAAGCAAAGAGAAATGAGAGCACATAACTCCAACTGCTCTTATTTTCTTCTATTTCTTGTTCTTTTTCCTGATATACAGGTAATGCCAGTCTCCTGAGTCCTGCCTACCCCTCCACCATGGGTGATGAAATTAGTACATTCTACTTGTGTGATCACCTTCACTTGGTTTCTGGGAGCTTTTGCCAAAATCTAGACTTCTAAAGATCATGATATGAATAGACTTTTTAGGGAAGCGATAGTCATATTTTCAAGCAATACATCAATGTTCATTCTGCTTCTTGAACAGCTTCTTAATTTTCATTGGAGTTTATTAGTTATCCTTGTTCTCAGTTGATTAAATTTGTAGTTGCCTTCAAGATTATATTGACAGATATTCCTCCTTAGAATTTAATAGCAACATTTTTGTAGGGTATGAGCTGACACAAGACAAATGGAAAAAGTGAAAGCATCACACTGTATAGATCTGCTTCATCTTTCCCCCCATCTCTTTATTTATCTTTGCCATGATTGGGAGCCAAATAAACAGGGTGACATTTAGTCTTAGTAAGATAACTCTATTATTTATGATTTATGGCTTCATATTTTTAAAAGTAAATATAATAAGAGTGGAGATAAAAGCTGGTGTAATTTGTAGAACCACTATATTTCATGAGTTAATTGTTTTAGGTGCATTATGACTGGCACAAATTAAAACCATATAGAGGAAAAAAATATGAGATTTTTTTCAAAGTCTATTTCTGGTTAAATGTAATTGGTTCTCTTTAAGTCTGGGCATTTCTGAGGAGTAAAAGGATGTAAGACATGCAGCATCAGAAAGCCTCGCTTGTTGAGCAATTCTGACTTAATTTGATTAATACAGTAGATGCTCCTGTTACTGGATCATCGATAATCTTTGTAAGGTGGCAAGGATGAGATTAAAACCAAATAACCTTTAGAAGAATAAAAGAACAATTTTGGCTGTTCTTTGTGGTCTTAAAATCACTTTGAATCACAGTGTTCCAAGATTAGGTTGCATATTGGACCGTGTAGAGAACTAGGTCATTAAGTCAGCAAGACTAAGTCAACCATTGCTAGCTCTTTGTTCTAGCACATGGACATCCACAAACCTTATGTGAATGGGTTGATTTGCTACTAAGCATCATGAGTGCCCCTGAAGGATGGAGCTTCTAGACACAGCTGGCCTCCGTCAGCATTTTGCCTTTCTCTTGGGGCACTGGTCTGCTGCCCTTGTGAGTAGTGCCAATATCTCTTCTTGACCTAAGTCACCAGCCATGGAAACTTTGTCTGGAAAGCCCTACAATTTGCACTCATGGGTAGGAGGCACAGCTTTGTAGATTGTTTTCTGTCCAAGGATCATTGAATTCCTTTCTCTTCAAAGTATAAGAATTGAAATAATTTTTTTTAAAAAGCTACCATTTTGGTGTTGCATAAATAACCTATACCCAAACACAGTGTAAGTTCCACAAGGGCAGGGATTTTGTCTCTTTCGTTCATTGCTATATCCTCAGTGTCTAGCACAGTGATGGGCTTATGGTAGATACTACATAAACATCTTCTATCTTCTGTGGAAGAAATGGATAAAAATAGAGCAATGGTTATATTTAATGCTGTTAACTAAAACACACATTAGAATGTGTGAGATAACCTCAAATTGGATAATGTGCGCTCTTCCTTTTGTTAGTATCTAGGATGAGAAGGATTTATAATTGCCTGCCTTGTAGGTGGTGTGCTGAGAGGACTATTTAGTTGGCGCTTTTAAGTACTACACAGGTAGAAAATGTTCACTCAATTGAATTCTGCTTGATTAGTGCTTATTGTATTTGCTAAGTTCTTAGGGGTTTAAAAAAGACAAGACCCTCTTGCTGTCCTTCAGGGGATTCTAATCACATTATTACTCTGATACATTTACCTGTAGACTCATTCTGTCTCCCCCTCTCTTCTTTCCTTAGTGTTCTCTCAACGGGCCAGAACCAGATGGGTAAGAATGGCCGTCCAGATTAGCTTGTGTGTGGTGTACAGTCCCTGGGTAAGGCAAAGGTAGATGGGACCTGGGCTTCCTCAAATAGGCTTACATTATTGTAGTGGTGGACAAAAGTAGAACCTGAGTATATGATGCGTTTGTCTGTAGGTGGAGCAAAAATAAAAACAGGAAAGCAAGCTTCAAATTAGTATCTGGAGATCTCAAGAGGGCAGAGGCAACTATTTAGAAATGGTTCAGAAAGAATGGTCAGAAGTGAGGTTTTTATTAGAAAGGTATCAGCTGATATTTAGAGACAAGGCAAACAGCTTAAAGTTGCCACTCATGGGTGGACACTATTAACTTCTCATACTCTTAAAATTTGGCTTCCACTCCATCCATACAAAAAAAACTGTTCTTCCGTGGGTTTCCAGTGACATTCCCAATGCAGTGGCATTTTTTCTTTTGTGTTCCAGTCTCTTATTTTAGAAAACCCTTTTGGTAATTCCTCCTAGATGCCTCTCACCACCACATAATGATCCTGTTTTAAGTGATGACCAACTCTTCTTGGGGGCTTAAAACTTAGTTCTTGAGTTTCCAGGTAAAGGAGATTGAGAAAGTACATTTACTTTCCATCCTTTCACATGAAAGTTACAGTAAAGATATAAACGTGAGATAAACTCATAAGAATAAAAAGAGTGGGAGGAGTGATAGAGCAGATAAAACATCTATACATTTCTGAAATTAAAAACGGGTGCAAGAGTAACAACAAGTGGAACCAAGTAGAGGAAGCCACGGCCTAGAATACACAGTGAGGGCTCCAAAGTGGTGAAAAAGACAGTCTTCTCAGCGGAATCCCAGGGAGGAATCACTATTGAGAGCAGAGGTGAGATACGTAGCTAAAGACAGGGAAATAATTTAAAAGTCTAAACCACCTCCCTCTACACCCTCCATTGGTGGAGCATAGGTATCCTAGCAATTACCTCCTTGCTAGGAGTAGTCTCTTTAAAAGAGGAGTAGTCTCTTTAAAAAAAAAATCAGAATGAACCCTGAACATGGGCAATGTGAATGAGCGGAAGTACCTTAGATTAAAGCTCTTCCACTCCGGCATTTATGGAGTGGGCAGCAGAGTTATAACTGATGCCTCCCTACACGCTTTCTCTGAGAAGTCTGCCAGGGACAAGCTCCACCCAGGTCTTCACGGCTACCAGCCAATCTTTGTCATTTATGCTTAAGATTGAATCCCCTAGGACCATGGAATATTTGAGAAAAGCTCGTATCATGGAAAAGAAAGACAAGAATAAAACCTATATTGTAGAAGAGAAAGGACCAGAGTAGACTGACAACCTAACCCCAGAAAATATTTTTATAATTCTAATTGGTATTCTCAAAGAAGAGTTCATAAGGTAGTGCATCCATAAAATAAGACTCGAATTATATTTAAAAATAAAAACAGAGCTTCTAGAAAGTTTTAAAAATTAGTTTTAAAAAATTAAAATTCAGTAGGAGTTTTGAATGACAAAAGGGTAGAATATCCCTGAATACAGTTATTCATATAAAACTAAATCCCTATGTGCTACCATATACAATAAAAATTTACATATGGATTGAAGACTTGAAAATAAGGTAAATAATACTCACATTGTTAGAAGACAATATGAGAGAAAATCTTTGTGACTCAAAGTATGGGTAGGTTTCTTAAAGTAAAACCCCTTCCAAATTCAGTGTATCAAAAAGATATCTGCATTCCCATGTTTATTGTAGCACTATTCGCGATAGCCAACATACGGAATCAACCTAAGTATCCATCAGTGAATGAATGGATAAAGACATCATAGTACACATACACAATGGAATATTATATAGCCACAAAAAGAATAAAATCCTGCCATTTGCAACAACATGGATGGAACTCGAGAACATTACGTTAAGTGAAATAAGCCAAGCACAGAAAGAAAAATTTTACATTTTCTCCTTCATATGTGGCAGCTAAATATTAAAAACAAATGGTGTCATGGAAACAGAGTATAGAATGATGATTAACAGAGGCTGGGAAGGGTAGTGGGGAGGCAGGGATAAAGTAGGCATAGTTAACGGGTGCAGAAATGCAGTTAGATAGAATGAACAATATTTGATAGCACAACAAAGTGGCTAAAATCAACAATAAGTTAGGATATACTTTAAAAGAACTAAAAGAGTGGAATTAGAATGTTCCTAACAAAGAAATGTCAAATGTCTGAGACAACTGATACCCAGTTGTCCTGATTTGATTAAATCATATTTGCCTGTATCAAAACATCACAATGTATATAACGATATGCAATTATTATGTACCCATAATTTTAAAAAAGATAATCCCCTCCTTATTCTCAGTTGCTCTCTGCCAAGGGAACCACAATTAACAGTTTGTATGTGTGTTTCTTGAAGATTTTTCTATCTATTCAAAGTATTTGTATGTATATACATATCCTGTGTGTATGTATATATAATATATATATATTTTTTACTCTATCCAAATTACATCATACCATATGCATTTTGTGGGCCTTGTTTTATTTTTGTTTTACTTAATAATATGGGTTTAGTATTTTTTTATGTTAATACATACTGATGAACCACATTCTTCTCAATGACAAAATAGTATTCTATCACTTAATGTCTCATACTTTATATAACTAGTATTTTATTGACTCACATTCATGTTGTTTCCAGTTTTTGGTGTTACAAACAATGCTTCAGTTAACAACTCTGTACATGCATAACGGTACATTTTGCAAAGTATTTTCCCAGCCGTGGAATTGCTGGGTCTAAGCCTCTCTGCATTTCAATTTGTACAACTCTTGCCAAATTGCCATTCAGAAAGTCTGCACCAATTTATAAGGTGCAGTGTATGGGATTGGCTCCTCCATTCTCTGGATCATCATCAACCTTTAATTTTTGCCAGTTCAGTGAAGATTTAATATGGTATCTCAAATTTTTTGTTAATATTTGTATTTTTCTTACTAAGGAGCAAAAATAACACTTTTGAAAATACCATTTATAGTATATTTTTTATGAACTATCTTAAAAATATTTTCATTATTTGCTTATTGAGTCACTTATTTTCATATTCACTTGTGGAAACTCTTAAAAATTTAAGAAATAGAAAATTGCCTTATATAGCCTGCTCTTCATGTTTGTTATCAACATTATTAAGGAACAATTTGCATACAACAAACTGTATCCATTTAAAGTGTACAATTTGATGAGTTTTATGGCATAAAACCACTGTCATAATTGAGATACCTAACATTTTTGTTGTCCTTAAAATTGTTCTTGTACCTCTTTGCTGGCCACTCCTCCTCTACTCCCAATTCCAGGCAACCACTCATCTTTTTGTCAATAGCAATTAGATTTTGTTTTCTAGAATTTTATATAATGGAATCACAGAGTATGTACTCTTGTGTCTGGCTTCTTTCTCTCGGCATGATTTTGATATTCATGCATATTATTGGGCAAAAAGTCGTCCACTCCTTCTAATGCTGAGTGCTGCTCCTTCATATGTGTTTACTGCATATGACGGACCTGTAGGTTCTTTCAATTAAATAGTTTTTGGTTATTGTGAACAGATGCACTGTGAACATTTGTATAAAGTCCTGTGTGGGCATATGCTTTTATTTCTCTTGGGTGAACAACAATGAATAGCTGTAGAATGTGCAACGTGGATTGTACGTGGAATATCGTAGGTTCACATTTAACTTTAGAAGGAACTCTCAAACAATTTTTCAAAGCGTTGGTACCATTTTGCATTCCTGCCAGGAGTACATCAGAGTCCTAGTTGTTCTGCCATTTACCAACACTTGATATTTAATTACTCTTTTTAATTTTAGCCACCCTAAGGGTTCTGTATCTCCTTGTGGTTTTAATTAGCATTTCCTTGATGATTAATTATGTTGAGCATTATTTTATGTGTTTAGTGGCCATTTGTATGGCTTCTCTTGTAAGGTTCCCATTCAAAGCTTTTGCCCATTTTTATTTGCTCCTTTGTCTCCTTATTGAATTTGAGTTCCTCATATATTCAGAATACAAGACTTTCATCAGAATACATATACGTGATATTTATGATATTATAGAATATGTGTTATGTATATTATGTATAATGGAATAATTTTTCCACTCTATGGCTTGTGTTTTCATTTTCTTGTTAGTATATTTTGAAGAGCAAAATTCAAATTTATCTATTCCTTCCTCTATCATCTCAATTCTGCTGATGAATATTCTATTTCAGATATTATATTTTTCAGTTCTAGAATTTCTATTTGATTTTTCTTGCTAAATGTGCTGCCTTTTCAAATATTATGATATTTGCTTTCACTTATAACTGTTTTAACTTCATTGCTTAATAATTCCTACATTTGGATTAAAGTTGGAGTTTTCCTCTTTTGATTATATTTTCTGTTAAGAATAATTGACATTTTATTCGTTCTGTATATTTGAATGATTTTGGATTATATCCTGAACATGGTGAATGTTATAAGGACTCTAAATTTTGTTATATTCTTCCAAAGAGTGATGTTTTTGTTTTAGAGATCACTTAATTTGGTTAGACTCAAAATAAAAATGCTGCCTGGCTTATGGTGGGTAGAAGATCAAATCTCAGTTCTTGTACACTAGCTACAATCTGCATTGATCTTTGCCATATGTACATGGTTTAGAGGTCAACCAGACTCTTGGACAGACTTTGTGTATAGTTTGGGGGTTTTTTTCTCTTGTGACCCCTTTCTAGGATTCTATCCTTGCTTTCCAATGGTGGTGGTTGTCCCTGACTCTATTGGATCCTTTGGAACAGAAGGATGGCAGGTTTTCTACTAGAGTTTTAATTGCTCTCTACCACATCTTAACTCTTGTCTGCTCTCAGGTAAAATTTGTAAAAATGGGAAATTTATCCATGCCAATTGATTCTTCAAAGTTTCATTTCCCCTCCAAAATATTCTTCTTCTTCTTTTTTTTTTTTTGACTCTCCAACGGCTGAAGGTAGTTGATTTGAATTTGTTCTGAGTTTGTGCTTATTTGCAGTGCAGTCTCTTTAGAAGCTTGCATAAGAGATTGATTGACTCTCCTGATTAACTTGCTTGAACTGAAGTCGGAATTCCAAAGAATAAAATATAGAGGCTAGTTGTAACCCATGTGTGTGACTCTGACACCAACTCTCCACTCGCTGTGTAAAGCAGCCCCACCAGGAAGCCCATCATCTAAATTTATTCTAGTAAAGGATTGCCGGTTAGATACATTACTCTCTCAAGTGCTAGAGCAAGCGGGACTGTCTGCGTTGCAGCGCCATCTTCTGGTAGCCTTCTTATTGCAGATGGCAAACCGGGGAACATCTCCCAGGCTTCATTGGGCTTACCTGAGCAGACAGCAATTGTGTTATTCAGAGATTTTAGCAAAGAATAAGAAACAGTTTATTAATAATATATACATAGTTTCAAAATTAAATGCAAACAAATGTACAAAGGAGAAATCTCTTAAAATGATTTTTTTCATCAGTATCTCATTTAGCACAACTGACTGGATATAATCCAGGATGAAGTCACAGATGATACTTTTATTTACATCAGTCATTTCTAGACATTGTGATTACATTTTCTCAAGTCCCTGTTCTCTCAGAGGTGTCAGGAAAATATGTAATAATTGCATCATTCTTTATATGTGTCTATAGCTCAGAAAGCACCAGAGAGACTAATGAACCAAATGCTCATATTTCCTTTATTGTAATCTTCTTGCATTAGAGATTTCAAACTGGGGGAAAGTTTAGAGGGGTTTCTTCCTTGGAGGTAAGGTGGGGTAGGAAGGGATGGAAATTTAGTTTCCTTTAGCACACGAGGCCATTATAGCAGTTACTTAGCAGGTGTGCCTGTAGGAATACGTTTCGTCAATTCCATTCAAGTACCAAATCCTAGTAAGCACTCACCATCTCCTACGTGCTCTTTGTTGGAACATCACTATCTCTGTAGAAAGAGGGAATGCTGCTGCTCTTTTAAGCTGGTCACTTGGCAGAAGTAGAGTTCCAAATACTGTTAGTATCCTTACCGTGGAGATCCCATGCAAGGGTGTTTGTGGATTAATTTATACACTTCAAATAAAATAGAGAGCATAGATAGGACAGATCCACAAGGGCATTTTTTCACTATCAAAATACTTCCATGTGATTTGGCATCATGGAATTTGTCTATTCGCGGGGTTAGTTGAATGAGAAAAAGAATATTCTGTCAGGTGATGGACCCTTTTGTATCTTTCATTCATGAGTCTAATAAATAAGTAGCATTTTGTTTGAACCTTTGGAGACCTCATCAAAAAGAATTTGCATAATTTTACTTAAAAAATGTGTAAGTGAGCCAGATACATCTATATCTCTCAGTGAGCGAGCCTTGTCTATAGAACATCTCTGTTTACTTGATCAAAGCGTGGTCCATCATCCACGGGTGGGGCCCTGGGATGAGATTCTGGAAGCTTAAATATAGGATGGTCTATAGCTGCTGGATGAAAGATGCTCCACAGAGACATGCCAATATTTTCCTGCTCTAAGAGGTAAAAACAAGTTATTGGGAAGAGAGATACTTATGAATAGTAGAAAAAGAGGTTTCCCACTTTTAAAATAGCAGCTAAAGTGCCCAGCATGTTTTGAGAGTAAAAGAATTGGTGATTTTAGCTCACCTCACTGGCGTACGCTGAAACTGTCTTTGGCACGTACGATGGAAGCAAGGATCCATCATTGTGCCTCACACTCCTTTTGCCATGCTGAGTACTCTAGCCCTTCCTCACCACTCATCCTCCCTGGTTTGTGTCTGCACTGCCGTGCCAATAATAATATCATCATGGTGGTGAGACAGAAGTTTTGATTCTTGTGTTTCTGCATCTTTCCCCGTACTAAGGGTATTCACCTCATGTGGTAAGAGAACTGGGGGATCTGAAAAAGTGGCACTGCCCTGACATTGTCAGAGGACTAAGGGTATTCACCTCATGTGGTAAGAGAACTGGGGGATCTGAAAAAGTGGCACTGCCCTGACATTCTCAGAAACCAGCGGTGGCATTTTAATCTACCTTAACTCTTTGCTAACGTGTTCAACAAAAATGCCTCCAATGCTGCTACCAAGAACATTTACCTGTGCTATATTGACAATAGAATTATACATAATAGGTTTTAATAAATAGGCTTGGGGATTTGACGACAAATACAGATGTAAAAAAATAAATGTTAATTGTACTTCTTAACCTACTAACTTTTAACTTACTAAATGTAAAATCTTAATCTTCTGTATGTGAAAAAAGTCAAGCAAATATATATCTATATATACATCCATCTGTTATTTAGCTATTAATAATATTCATCTCTATGTTAATTAAAAGCATGTTTTAAAATAAGTTTTAAGGATCCAGACTTAGGCTACAGATTCTTAAGTGCAATTTAAGATCTGGTAGTATAAAAAGGAAGAAAATGGTGCTATTGTTTTCAAAAGCCTGAATGTGACAGAGAAATAAACTTGTATTGTTTCTCCAGAACCACAAAAAGAACATGGTGTTTAAACATGGCAGAATATTTATGTGTGTATAACAAAAAAGATGTGCAGTGGGCTAGCTTAATATTTTTATTAGTCATTAAACATAGGTATTTTTCAGATGCGTATTTGCTTTCTATTTTTCTAAGATACCTATTCATTATGCTATATGCTCTGTTCAGAATTTCAGAGGCTCTGTAAGGTCTAGAGTAAAATATTTAAACTCTAAAACCTGTTCTGCCGCAAATTGCCTCAGTTTACCTTTCTACCGGTACTTCCCTTTACTAGTCTTTACATTAACATTTTGCTTGATCAGATGGCTCAGGTATTCTCATCTGGTCATAACATGTCCATTTCTGTCCCTGATCCCCCATCTAGGACTTCTCTGTCATTTTTTAGGAAATCCAAATCTTATGAGCAGCAGAATGGTGAAAGTTTGGAGGCAAACAGACCAAGACTGATCCTGGCCACTAACCCCTCACCATAGGACTGTGGACAAGTTACTTACTTGGCTGGACCTCATATTTTTCATCTATAGATGTAAATAATAATGATGGATAATGCTGAATGAGATCATGCATATAAAGCAGCCTAGTAAAGGATCTGGCATGCAGTGCTTAATAAATCCTAATTTGCCTTCTCTGTATATTCCTTTGGGTTTAGAATAAATTCCACCTTAGCTGTGAAGAACACTTCTCCTACCTCCTACCCTCACTTTAGCTAGTGATAATTTCTCCACTTATGTTGTCTTAGGGCACTTCTTGTCAGGCACATTCATTTCTCTTAATTTTTTTTTTAAATCTTGGGATTTTAAATGACAAAAAGCATCTAAAGTGCTTCGCACAAGACTTGACACCTAGTAAGTGCTCCATAAATATTTCTGTGGCTGCTGCTGTTATTGCGAAGGCAACAGTCACTCATGTCCCTATGATGACAGCTGCTCTGCTAATGGGCTATGTTTATTCCTGAAAAAAAAGAGGCAGTGAAAAGTCGTGGTTAAGGGCATACTTTCTGGATTCACATTGTCTAGATTAAAATCCGAGCCCTACAGTTTTTTAGCTGTGTAACTTTTGGCAAGTTACTTTACCTCTCTTGACTTAGATTTCCCATAATAGTTATCCATCCTATAGAGTTATTTCATAATTAGATTTCATAATTCAGAATTAAAAGAAACAAAATGTAGAACAGTGGGTACTAGAGGCTGAGAAGGGGGTAATAAGGAGGGATATCTTAAAGGACACACAATTACAGCTAGATAGGTGGAATACATTTTAGTGTTCTATACCACTATAGGATGATTATAGTTAACAAAAATATGTTACATAATTTCAAATAGCTAGAAGGAGGATATTAAATGTTCCCAACACAAAGAAATGATAAATGTTTCAGATGATATGCTAATTACCATGATCTGATCACTACATATTATATGTATTTAAACATCACTATGTTACCCATAAATATGTACAGTTTTTATGTCATTTAAAATAAACAATTTAAAAAATGTAAATGTAGAAAGAACTTAAACAGCTGACAAATAATTCACACGCATTGGCTATTGCTGATAGTTTTTTAGCCTTTTCAGTCCTGATAATCTAAATATTTTGAAAGCTCCTGAGTGCAAAGATGTATATTTGTACTTACTATTTCATGAGGACAAAATGAAATAAGAGGTGGCATTGGGTAGTCTAGTACAATGCCTGGAGCACTGTAAAAGCTCTATAGTAGCTAGTTTCCTTCCCCTTCCTTCCCCACTACACCTAGGAAGTAGTTTCAGGAATTGCTCTTTGAGCATTTTTTGAAGGGAATAAATGAATATTGATTTTTTCCTATATGCCAGGGAACATCATTAAATATAGAGCATTATATTTCAAAAGACTGCCTGTTATTCGTGGAAATCTGGTTTGGTGAAATTATGTCATCTTTGTTTTATTACTAACATCATTTACTATATCCTCACTGGCCCAAAGCTTCTTGACTTATTTGGTTCTTGGAACCCTGAGTTGCAAAACACTATTTAAATCTGACATTGTCTTAATTTTCTTTTAGCTTCACCTTCATTTCCCTCCCTGTTTTCCCTCTTCCTCTTTTCTCTACTGCTGACTTGCATTCACATTTAAATCATTGAACTGTCACTAAATGGCAAAATAGCTTTCCTTTACAAAAAGCTAGCTAGAATTGTTCTCAGCTGCTTCCATATGCAACATTTTCAACATTTCAACATTTCACAGGTGGAGCTGTGAAATCAGCACAGGGGAAGCAACCGTCCTCTTCATGCCTTTGATTTTGAAGTCATCTCTGGTTTGACATGTATAATGTAAAGTAAACCCCTGAATAAATCTACAGAGTGATAATG
Organism: Lepilemur ruficaudatus; assembly: GCA_963574885.1. NCBI lineage: Eukaryota > Metazoa > Chordata > Mammalia > Primates > Lepilemuridae > Lepilemur > Lepilemur ruficaudatus. Next base: position 7,340 of record CAUYRT010026035.1, on the reverse strand, counting down.
TATAGGATGACTAAAACACAAATTGTTAGGTTGACTCCACAATCTTTTATGTCAACAAGATTAAAGAAGGTCAATCCATGAAGAAGGATTGACCCAATCAGCATGAGTTGTGTTCAAACCCTGGCTTTGCTCATTAGAAACTGTATAATTAAGGTGAAGCAACTAAATGCCTTAGGTTCCATCAATATATCTGTGAAATGGGGATAATAATAGTTCCCATTGCAAAAAGTCATTCTGGGGTTTAGCTAAGGGTATATACATTTATAATGTATGTAAAGCACTTAATTCATTAGCTGTGATAGGTACTATATAAATGAAAATTCTTACTATTATGATTAAATGGTGTCAGAAAAAGAACTCATTCTAGTGAAATGGATTTTCAGTTAGGTTCTGCCTTATGTTAGATTCCCTGAGACATAGACCATGAGATAAAGGTTTGCGTGCAGAAAGTTTATCAGTGAGTTGCTTGGGGTCAACACCTGTAGGGGAGCAAGCAAAGAACGATCAGGTAAAGTCGGGCTCTGATGCGGTCTCAATAAAGACTTCAGCTGACCTCATGGGGAGCTCTGGAACTGGTATGACCCTTCAGTGAGGTCCCTATTGAGGCCTCTGCACAAGCCAGGTTTGAATGTGGACTGTCCCCTGGGAAAAGCCTGCTCTTGGTTCTCTGATGCTGAGGGCAAGCCAGAGACAGATTCCGCTGAGAGCTTTCAGCCACTCAAACTCCCGAAGTTGGGGGAATGATTACCATGTCTTGAAGAGGGATTGGGTTGTATGCCACAGTGCTCCCTATGGGTTCCTAGCTATACATTTACAATAATTGTGTATGACACATTGCTACTTCTTCTAGACAATATGTTCTTTGTGGGTAAGAGCTTTCTATATCTTGACTGCCTGGGACAAAGAAAGAATTCAGTTAATAAAACTTAATTAATTAATAAGTCAATTAATTAATTAGAAAATATATCCTCAGACATGCAGAAATTACTGATATTTTCATGTTGTGGTATCCATTTTTCTTTATAATTTAATTAGAACACAAAATACAATGAGAAAACAGTACTCTAATGCTCCTCATTTGGATATATTAATATATTGGTAAAAGATAAACCATGAACCTCCCAAAACAGTTTATTATCAAATTTGGTAATTTTGCCCCATTTGTAGTATTGTTTACTAAGATCCTTATCTTCTGAATCAATGGTTAGGCAGAGAGATTGGTGAATAGTAACATGACATTATAAAATGTTAATCGTAGAATCTAGGAGATGCCCTTATAGATGATTAATATATTATTCTTTCATCTTCTGCACATTTGAAAATTTTCATAATAGAATTTTTTGGGAAAAATTCCTTATTTTCATGAAGTTGGCTATGTATGCATTTATGAAAATATTGAACTGGGACAGTCCTTAAGTGAAATAAGAGACAGACAGCTAGTGTGAGTCAAGCATTTTGACATGCAGGAAACTGTAAGAAGTTATGTAATAGCAACATTTCTGGTTGAACAAATCAATAATCTGTTTCTATTAGTTATTCCTTTTCGGGGTAGTAGATGAAGAAGCATCTTGTAACAGTTACAGGTATATTATGGAAAAGAACGTATCTCCTGTTGAGAACAAGAATTTTAAGACCGAATAAAGATTTATGAAGAGGCTTAAAGATAACTGGCTCTAACTTGATCATTTTAAGTGTGGAAACTGAGATCTGGAAGTTGGGGCAACTTGTTCAAAATCAACTATGTATGTACTAGTTAGTGTCAGAGAGAGAGAAGACCTTCTCTCTCCCAGAAACACTCCTTCCTCCGACTTCTCCCTCACAAACACACAAACAAGGAGCAAAATGTCGCAAATTATCAGAAATTCTTTATTTGAGGCAGTATCAGCAATTTATGGGGTGATATGTGCAGTTTCCCTGACTGAATGTCACTACACTGACCTATCATATTTACTTAAATTAAAAATTTTCTAGGAATAAAAAGGCTGACAAATATTTGTTGAGTGAATTAGTGAGCATGCAAATGATTGAATGGTTGGTTATTTATTAAGCCATTATCACTCTGGGCCATCCTGGTTACCAGATTAACTAATGAGTCACACAGAAATGAGGAAATAGGCCCCAGGATAGGCATGTTGTATAAGGAAGAGAAAAGGAAAGGATTAGGTGAAAGTTTAGAGTGAAGCCTGGATGGAGGCAGGCAACAGAAAGTTTTGAGAAGTGTGGGCAGTAATGGTAGGGACTATGGCAACGATGGGAGAAAGCTATAAGGCCACTGGGGCCAAAGACAAGGAAATGGAGAAGGACTTTATCTGTGTATTTTTCAGAAGGCTGACTGGTCTCAGAATGCACTATCAGGTTGACAGTGCACAGGGAAATGCTGAGCCTCTGCTGGGAACTTGTGGTAGAGGAATGCCTGCCTTTCTCGGAACCAGAATTTGGCATAGAGTCCAGTTCTAGAATAGATTGCTTTCCATCAGTTATTCTACTCCTAACAGCCAAGTGGTTTGTTTTGTTTGTTCACTTGTTTGTTTTTGTTTTTGCCATAGCCTTAGATTAGTGGTCTTCATTTTTTATTTTTTTAGTTGTGAAGTCCTTTCTTCACATGGCCTCTGACTTGTAAGTTCTGCATGTAAAAAGCATAACTGGGGTGGTTCTTCTTGGGATGGAACAAGCTGGGGTTGGAGGGCTTAGACCAGAGTCCCCCACCCCAACCATGCCCATTCTTGAAGAACTCTGAGGAACCCAGGGACTCTAAGGTGTTAGAGAAACACTGTCTGAGAAAAATAGGAAACATACCATGGTCATCTGAGGCCAGAAGAAAAGCAACTAGAATGTTATTTAAGAACCTTGAACTCTCTAAATATGAAATGTTATCTGCTGGAACTCTTTCTTATTCTTTCAGAACAGGTGGAATGTAACTGATAAGCTTAAATAGGTTTTGTTTCCTACCAAAACAATGAGGCCAAACTGATATTGAAAATATATATTTAGATAGGTCCCAGTGTCTGATCTGATGTGGGAGTAAGCACTCCCTACATCACAGAGGTAAACAGAGCATGTTCTATACCCCTCTTGGATTACTGACCTCAGAGCTTCATTTTGTCTTTTCAGAGTCAGCTATTATTCTTCTTATTTTCTATTTATGAGTTAAGTGACAACTTTCAAACCATGTGATGTCACATTAGTACCTTCCTTAACCTGTATCTTTCAATTCACATCCTATCCTCTTTTGAAAATATATGAGTAACTCTCCTACTTCATTTGTCATGTATTGGTGTGAGACGTTCTCTCCCTCTTTTGTTACATTTCAACTCCTTCCTACAACTTCAAGAAAACATATAGACTACAACATTAAATAATGACTATAATATCCATCCTTCAAAAATCACTTACTCAAAGAAATAGAAAGTTCTTTCTTTTCTTTTCATTGTTTGTATGATTGATAGATTTCTTGGTGGGACAAATCAATTGCTAATTATCTAAGTTTGTTTTTTATTGTTGAATTGTTGTTGAGCTGTCTGCTGCATGCTTGGTATTGCTAAAGTGTTCACCTCACTCTTGAAGCTGTACCAAATTCTTCACGTGACTCTTGCGGCATCCTCACGTTATCATAGTTGCTGATTCCCTCTAAAGGGAGACATACAAAGCAGAAGAGAGGGAGAGAGAGGGAGAGAGGAGAGAGGGGGAGAGAGGGGGAGAGATTTTGAGAGGGAGAGAAAGGAAGAGAGAGAGAAAAAGAAGAGAGAAAGAGAGAGAGAAAAAAGAAAGAAGGAAGGACCGAAGGAAGGAGGGAGGGAGGGAAAGAAAGAGAGAGAACTGCGTGGAAGCTGGTTCTGGGTTGCACATACACCAAGGAAAGCAATGCTATAAAAATTTCTCATATCCTGAGAGGTTAACAGTGTCAGTTCACAAAGTATTTTTAGATGATTTTATTCATCTCTAAAGTAAGAACTGTTTTATTGGTAATAGAATTCGTTTCAAGAGTTTGTAACAGAAAAATGTTACCACTAATTGAAATACAGTTGGAAGAGGAAGCAATTTAATGAGCAGTTATACCGTATGCTCAGAGAAAGTATTGAAGATTGGAAATCCATAGTTGTATAAGATGGAAAATCTAACTGTGCTTGAGATATGAGATTGAAAAGCAATACAGGAGGTCTTAAATCTTGCAAACACTGTTGTTAGTACTGTGCTAGCCAAAGAATATGCAACATGGCACAGAGCTATATTTGGTATGTATTTGATACATTTAATTTTGTTTTCAAATTTGCTGTTGCCATATGTTGTGGACTTTGATTGTTTTGGGGCTCTTACTATCTAAGCCACTGGTATTACACAAATTGAAATAATAAGACCCTTAATTCCTTTTAGGAATTATCCATAATTTCCATTATGTACAGTTTTATTAGGAATATAAGCCAAGATGTTTTACACTCACTCACCAAAGGGTAGATCCATGAATATTAATAGAATATGACAATTTGGCTTTCCCTCAGGGTTTTTAACTTTCACAAGGGTTATACAAAACCAGAATAAAATGTTTGGAGCAGATTCATTCCATTGGCAGCCCTGGCAAGGCAGTTATAATGGTTTCAATATGTCTGCAAATCCTTTGACACTCCTCCCTTCAAAAGACAGAACCGCTTTCTTTTCTCTTTGAATTTGGGCCAGTCTTAGTGACTTGCTTCTAACGAAAGACTGTGTAGTTTCTATGTATCTCCCAAAGCTAGGTCATGAAAAGAACGTAACTTCCACCTGATTTTTTTTCTCTTTTTTTCTCTCTCTCATTTTTTTTCCTCTCTCATCTCTCCTTCTAAGGGGAATCAGCCACCATGATGTGAGAACACACAAGCTGATCTGGAAGAGTCCAGTGTGAAGAGAAACTGAGGCTCTTGCTAAAATCCAGAACTAGCTTGACAGCCATGTGAGTGAACTCCCTTGGAACTGGGTCCCCCAGCCCTGGTTAATCCTTCACATGCCTGCAGCTGTGTCCAACACCTTGATGGAAAGCTCATGAGAGACCCTGAGCCAGATGCAGCCATCATGCTCCCAAATTATTAAAACACTGAAACCGTGAGAAATAACGGTGTTTGCTGTGATGTTAAGCTACTAAGTTTAGGGAGGAATCTGTTAAATAGCAATCGATATCTACTAATAACAAAGTTGTGGATCAATTCATGCTACCAAGACTTTCTGAAGCTTTTGGGGTTCTTGTCATTTCTTCAATTTCCTTTATTCTCCTCTTTGATTCTGTAAACTGCTCTTCCCCAAACTCCATTCTGCTAAAGTCAGTTTTAATTGCTTGCTATTTAAGAAGGCAACTCTAAAAGAGTGGAAATCATTTTAACTTAAACCAAAGGAAGGGAAATAATATGGTTTTCATTTGTTTGGTTTGGTCTGAGAAATATTAATTCAGTGTGTTGGTCTACTGTGAATTTCATTTTTTTTAAATCAGAATTTTATGTACCCACACATTTCACATGTAGGCAGCTAAAAGATTGCATTTCATCTATTGACATGGTAAAGTCAAGTGTGATTTACCAATAATACATGCTCTCTTGATGAATATTCTAAGGTTATACAGCAACTCTTTATCACATATCATTTATAAAGAATTACGTGATCATCAGCTATAAAGAACACAAGTGTAAGCTTGTAAAATGAAACTAAATGTTTGGTAATTAAGAAATATATTCTTTGCAGATTTAATTGTTGAATAGTTATGTTGATTTATCCCACACAAGTGTATATTTCAGATTTATAATTGTATGTCCTGAACTTTAGCATGTTACCTTCTTGAGTATGTGATACTATCTTCTTTCTTCAACTATTTGTGTAAACTGGAGGAAAATTCAAGGACAAAATAAAAATTCACATACAATGAAAATGCATGTAAATCAATGATTTTGTTCAGTATGTTAAAGACAGTAGTGTGAAAGAGGAGCTTTAATTAAGTATGTCCACCACAATAAAATTTTGTTTAGTATGTTAACAATTTCAAATAGTTAATAACTCAGTAAGATATAGATGTTTACTTTTAAGAAAAATCAATTTTTTTAAAGACAACTTTATTGAAGTATAGTTTGCATACCATGCCATTACTCCATTTTAAGTGAACAATTAAATGATTATTAGTAAATTTACCAAGTTGTACAGCTATTCACATAAATCACTTTTAGAAGATTTCCTTCTCCCTATTGATACCCTGAATTCCCATCCCCAACTACATTTCAAGCATGTCCCTCCTCTCCACAGTGCTCACCGCATCCCTCGTTGTGGGTCTATGCCCCTACACCCTGAATCCTTGGTGAGCACCACCACCATCTGAGCACTGTAGTGTTAATCAGTGAGTACCAATTTGATGGCGAGGACATGTGGGGTCCATTCTTCCAATCTTATGTCACCTCACTTCGGATAATGGGCTCAAGCTCAATCCGGGATAATATAAGTGGTGCTAGCTCCCTGTCGTTTCTTATAATTGAGTAATATTCCATTCTATACATCTACCAAATTTTTATACTCCACTCATGAATTGTTATTGAGCAGAATCTTAACCTATAAAGCAGATCGAAACAGAGAGCCACTGTGGCAGAACAGAGACTAGCCCAGAATTCCTTCCCGTCAGCACCCTGTCCCATTCCCAGCAGCCTCCGGAGGCCTCAGTGCTTCTTTGGAACCCTGAGTGTCCTCTGAACATCAGCAAAAGCTAGGATCATGTACACCCATTTAGGGGAGTTAGGGGTGTAGAGTTTCTAATATACACCTGTTTAAGCTATCTTCATCTTTGTTTCAGAAAATGCCTTTTTTTTTTTTTTTTTGAGAGAGACTAGGTTTTCCTCTGTCACCTGGGCTGGAGTACAGTGGCATCATTATAGCTCACTGCAACCTCAAGCTCCTGGTTCAAGCGATCTCACCTGAGCCTCCTGAGTAGCAGGGACTACAGGTGTGCACCACCATGCCCGGCTAATTTTTTAATTTTTTGTAGGGCTGGGATCTTGCTATATTGCTCAGGCTGGTCTCAAAACTCCTGGGCTCAAGCAATCCTCCCACCTCAGCCTGCCACCTCAGCCTCTCCACTGTATTCCTAGGGCCTCGTGCAATTCCTGCCACTTAATTGGGCTCAATAAATGCTAGTGGAATAAATGAATACATAGGCATGAGCCACCATGCCCAACAGAAAATGCCTTTCAGTAATATTTTTAATCCTCATGCTTTTTTATTTATAAAAATATGTATTTACTGTCAAATTTGGAAAATACAAAAAAAAATTGAAAGCATACTCTTCTATAATCCTACCCTCCTCCCAGAAGAAAACCATTGTCTTCTTGTTAGAATATCCT
>CAUYRT010026034.1:0-11713 GCA_963574885.1 Lepilemur ruficaudatus | reverse complement strand
CAAATAGAATGGGAGCAGATGTCATGTGAGCAGACACTTTACACACGCTTGCATGCTTTGACTGGCTCTTTTGAGCTTCTGCCAGCACTGTGAGAAAAGCCTGCTCCAGGCAGCTGCCTGTCCTAGAATGAGGGAATGTGGAGTACATCTGAACCAAGCTCGGAGCTTGACACGGAGCTGCCCAGCTGCCCTGCAGATGCACAGTCCAGAAATAAATGCCACTTCTTAACAGCCACAGAGATTTTCAATTATTGCTCAGTGTTATTTCAACGGAATTCTGATTAATACATGAGAGTATGATCGTGCATATGATACTATGAGGGTGTCGTTACAATGATGAATGGAATCCAAGCCTGAGGAGGAGTGAAGTGAAGCTATGAAGGAGACAGTCAGACAGTGGCCAGGTGGCAGGGTCAGTGGATGGGAAGTCACATCACAGAGGAAGTCAGGCTATCAGAAGGAGTAAGCTAGAAAGGTAGGAAGTAGTGGTTAGAGAATGGTAGGCTTGAATTTGAGATTTGGGGGGGCAAAGTTATTGGTCATGTGAATAAAATATCAAGGCACAGGGCATGGCTGTGGTTACCTGTGGCTGAGGTGGGGGAGAGCGCAACAGGGGATTATGGAAGATGAGGAGGACAAGGATCTGAGAGGTCTGAGAGGTCATTGCCACTGCCATGAAAATGACCAGGAATGAGGACTGGAACAGTGTGGGGGCTCAAGAAATAAGGAGATTGTTAACACCTTCAATCAGTGAGAACACTTTTGGTAGAGCTGTCAATGGCAGCAACAAGGACAAGCCATTGGTGTAGCCTAATGGCAAGAGGTTCAAAGAAGATGAGCTGTTTAGGGAGAGGAGAAGAACAGTTATTTGGAAACAGCGATGAGGAGTAAAGAAAGGTTCTTTCAAATTCAGCAATGAATGGTGTGAGAATTTGCAAATTAAAGCTCTTCCTGGGGATGGCTGCGGGGAGCAGCATTGTTAGGAAACAGCCTGGTTCCAATTAGGGCCAAGTGGAAAAGGATTCGTTTCAGAAAGAAGATGAGGGTACTGGGAGTTTTGCTGATGATACCCTGTGTAGGTTACACAGCTGGTTAAGGAGGACAGCCCAGGACACACAGGGTAAGCTGGACGCCTTTGCCAACTAAAGTAAACAGGAAAGCAAGGCACGAGGGGATTGTTTCTGATGTGTTCTAGCGCCTCATCTCTCAGGTAGCTTTCAGTGGGGAGTGAAGAATGACTTGCCAAGCATTAGGAGGATCTGTGGGGTCTCCTTAAATCTTGTGGTATATGATATTGAGGCGTGGAGTAGTGGACTTACCAGGACTTCTTAGCTTTCTTACAACACATCTGAAATTAGCAAACTATGGCTTCACAGATCGTTACTTCAATTCTATGCTCTTTCTTCTCTTCTCCCTTCTCTTCCCACCTTGCCTCTCACTTCAACTATCCTCAAGGATTTACAATTTTTTTCTATGCCATAGTTAAAAAAAATACCCCCAGGACAGGATCTAAAGCTCATGCATTATTGTTGCTATTGTTATTCTGTTATTAATTGTGACACCTTATCAATTTCTCCTTGCCCTTTATTGAACATTGACTATGTGTCGGTATTATGCTTGCTGCTTTCCTTAAATTATCTCATTTAAGCCTCACAACAACTATGTGAAGTGGGAAACGATTGCTCTCATTTTACAGCTCAGGAAATTGAAGATTTGAGGATGTAAATCATTTATCCTGGGCCACTCACATGGCATGAAATGGGATGAGGGTTTAGATCTGGGAGTCTGGGCAAGAGGTCCCAAGTGATTCCTTAACCCAACCTGTGGCTGACTGTTCAGTGGAAGTCCGTGGATGATTCTAAACAAGTTGGGGCATTAGCAGCTGGTGAGAACTATCCTCTCCCCCGTGTTGATCTAGCATGCCATTCATCTGTTTTCACACTATATTTGTCTTTACGGTGGCTCAATTTGTGGTGACTTCAATTGTATAGGCATCTTTCTTCTCTTTGGGGCCAAAAGGTCCACTTCCTCTTGATCACTGCACCTGGCAAAATGCTCTACACACAACAGATGCTTAGAGCAATATATGGGTCCCATAGATTGAGAGTTAACTGGGTTTTAGTTAAGTCCTTATTCTTAGGCATATATTAAAATCAACTGCTGGGTTTAAAACATGTCCCAAAGCTCAAGTCACATTCACACTCTGGACCGATTTAAGTTAGAATCACTGATGCTGTGGCTAGGCATTAGTCTTTTCAAAGCTCGCCAGATGATTCCACTAGGTTGCCAAAGTTGTGAGTCCCTGCTTTGAGGTAGGCAGGTTCTGATATTTGCTTGCTCTACTTAAGATATAATTGCATTTCTAATAGTACGGGATTTGGGAGGCAGGAAGTAGCAAGTGCTATAGTAACACTGATGTCAAAATACCTGCAATACCAACTATGGTTCTTTTCTCTCTCCATACCATTACCCCTCTGGCTGTCACATAAACAGCTATTTATTCCATTTGATTTTTCCACTCTCTTCTTGTTCTAACAACTTCACCCGGTACCTACATCTAGCTTTCACTTGATTTGCATCCAGGTCTGACTTTGCTGAAATGAGCTTAGTTGGCTGCTTAGTAGACACAGCAATCACTCCCAGGAATTGCATCTGAAAGCCAAATGAAATCTTCATAATTTGCACTATCCCAAGATGTATTCATCCTAATGGAGGTGACTGAACCATTTAGGCTGAACTGGAGAAGTATTCTTGGCTTTGTGTTCTGACTCCTTCTAAGCCACCTGGCAGCTTGTAACACTCTTCAGGCAGTGCTAGCTGATGTGAGCTGACATGGAGCCACAAACAAAAAGGGACTGAAGCCAACCTCTGCCATTAGTACTCTCAGGTGTTTGTCCCAGGGAAGCTGGAAAGAAAAACCTATATTTATATCTGTGAAAGGGATCTTAAGCATGGGTGGCAGAAAAATACTCGATTAAATATCAGGGAATTTGCATTTTGCTGCACTGAGCATTTCTTAACTCTTTCTGGGCCTTTGATAGATTGATTTCAAACATTTGCCATAATGATTTACCCTTTGCTGGGTCCACATCGCTTGCAAGATTGTGTGGCTCCTCCCATCCCAATATAAAGTCTCTTTCCCCACCCCTTGAATCTAGGTTGGTCTTGTGGCCCGCTATGAGCAATAGAATTCGGTGGATGTGATGTTGTGCCAGTTCTGAGCTTTCCCTCGGGAGGCTTTGCACTCTTCTAGGAATGCTGAGCTGTCTGCTGGGGTTCCGCCAGCCTCCCAACCCCAAACATGTGAGAGAGCCCAGCCATGGCAGCAGAGCACCTATGTGTCCCGTTGTGAATGCATGGACCCAGCCAAGACCAGAAAAGCTGCCCTTGTGGCCCATAGAATCTTGAGCAATAATTCATATTATTTTAAGCCATTGAGTTTTGGGCTTATTTGTCACATAGCAATAGTTAACTGATAATGGCCTCAATTATTTTATCTTTAAGGGAAGGGTTAGCGGATTGATATCTAAACACTGTGGTTTTGAGAGAGGCTGTGCACAATAATTGTCTGTGGATGTCCATCTAGCTGCTCTGTTTCTATCACAGACTGACTGAAGCAGGGTGGCTGGGCTCTGACCTCTGCAGGTTTACAAATTTCACAAGTGGCTCTGATGCACAGGTAGAATGGAAAGAATTCTCTGAAGGTTTTCTTCTGGCACTAAAAGTATCTTATTCTCCCATAGCAGGTCCCCCGTTAGGGTTGTAATCCACTATAAAGGCACACGACATGTAAATGCCCAGATAAAGTCAAGATTATCTTATACAATCCCGAGAAGGAAGGGATCCAAACTCTACAGTGAAGCTCTTAAAAGGCAACATGCTCTGGGCCTTGAACATGTTTGCTGGCCTCTTTCTTTCTCTTAAAGATCTCTGTGTTGGCTAGAAATTATTTTCTTGTAAAAAGTAGAAACTCACTGCATAAGTAAGGGGATTTGTCACAAGGATTTAAGAAATTTTCTCAGAACACATAACAGAAAATGCAGGTGGGCTTTCCCAGGCATGGACTTGGAGATGAATGGCATCGGGAACCAAAGATATCTTGGTGGCTCCAGTATCCTTTCTCTTTCTCCTTACCTCTATCATTACAAGAATTTCCTGATTCACCTGTGCACATGCTTTATTTTCTTCTCTTACTTTTCAAAGACTACATTCCTCTGATTGCTCATTAGCCCCTTAACCCCCCCTCCCTAGAAAAGGGAGATTCAGTCCTGGAATTTACCTAACGTTCTGGTTGCACACAGATTAATCTTTTTGTGTCCTAATTACCAATTGCCAGGAGGAGAACTCTAATTGTCTAGTTGGAATTAGTTGGCCAAACTGGATCAAGCCATGCATGACAGGGAGAGCTTCTGTGTTCTGTAGGGCTGCTCCTTCTGGACCTCCCTGAGAATAGATTTATTAAAAGGAAAGCTTGGGATTGAAGGTAAATGAATCCTAAACATAATGAGTGAATTTTCTAGAATAATATATTTATATTGGCTCATCAGATCAATATAGATAAAAATGCATCAACCAAATTTCTGAAATACTTAAATTTGACATCAAATCACTATTGCTTTTTTCAGTTTTATTGAGGTATAATGGGCAAATTGCCTAAGTTAAAAATGTACAACATAATGATTTGATATGTATGCCATGAAATCATTACTACACTCAAGTTAGTTAATATCTCTGCCACCTCACATTGTTACCTTCTTTGTGTGTATAGGGAGAACATTTAAGATCTGCTTTCTGGATTCAGGAAGATGACTGACCAGAGACACCAGCTGCCAGAGCATCTCAGTAAAAAAGAAAAGCTTTAGATGAAAGAGAAACAAACAAACAAACATAGATCGGGTGTAACTCTGAAGGAAGAGTGTCAGAACCTAGAAGAGACTCTATGAGAAGAAGTTGCAGAGCAGAATAAGGAGCAAAATATCAGCAGAGATCAACCCCCCAAGAGAGTTGAAGTCTTGCAAAAAGGGTAGGTGGAGCAGTTTCTTTCTCCTTCCTTCACATCTCTGACAGTCAGTGGGTTCCCCAGTTGATGGAGAGAATTTCTACCCCCATGAGCCCCAAAATCAACTGCTGCCAGTAATCTGGGAGTGTCTTGTGGACAAAGCACCAGGCTCCCAGCCCCCTGGGGTGCTTCTAGTCCCCACAGACATGAGCTGGGATGGCTGGCGCCACATTGCTTCATTACCTACTGTGAGCCTTTGTCTTCTCCAGAGGGCTTCAACTCCTCAGGTTTCATCTTGCTTGTTCCCACACAAACATTTCCCAAATACAACCTAGACTGAGGGAGCCATAGCGGTCCAGTGCTGCTTGGAGGATCTGAGTGATTCCAAAGCCTGGACATTCTGGGTCAGCTGCCTTCTGGATGGAGGGACAGAGATGACCAGGGTGCTAGCTTTCCTTCATCAAGACTCTTTTCCTCCCCTTCTTCTCCTCCACCTGTAGCTGCCAAGAGAGATAATTGAGCAACCACACCGAGGCTTCCATAGACAGTGGAGCTTAAACCTTTTCTTTTAAGGTCCTGCAGCAGACTGAGGGGTGCTTGGATTGTGAGCTCCCTGACCACTGGCCCTCCCTGGTGCTGCTTGCATGGTGGCTCCATCAGAGTAGGGAACACCCCAAAGCAGAGGGACATGAAACCTGCTTGCGTACCTTATAAACAACTTGGGACCAGCATGCTGCTTCTCCCTGGCATGGTCAGGGATTGACCTTCAGGGACCCAGGGACAGGCCCGCAGGCCAGATCCCCTACCCCCAGGTCTCGATCATATTGCTTGGGGGCATGTAAGGGAGATTTGTGAACTAGTGTGAGGCAAGGGAGCCCATGTGGGCATAACTGAGAGGACAGTGCAGTGTGGGTCCTAGCTCCAGCATACTTGTGGAGCATTCCTTTGCCCACAGGAAGGCCGTGCTGTCCGCCCAGGCTGGGATCCTGGGCAGGGAAGCTGCCTAGTCCACAGAACTTGTGGGGAAGCTCAGATAGTTTGAGCTCCTGCCTGCCAGCAGTTGCTGGAGGGAAACTGCAGAACAGAGTGGGGAGAAGAGCAAAATCCACTCCTGCAACCAGATTGTGAATCTCAGATGGCTCTGCCTCCACAAGCAGACTTGCTGGTTGGGTGGGGCCATTTTAGCCCTGCCCTGGTGGCTTTTCTCAGAAGCTGGGAGCAGACCTGTGATACCTGCTGAAACAGCTACCTTGCCAGCTTTTGTGGAGCCAAAGGGCAATCTTACCCCACCCAACCCCACCCTGCCTCACTCCCACCTGCCTCTGCTGTGGTGGAGAATAAGGATTCACCTGGAAGTTACAGGGCCCCACCCACCACCTGGGGCATTGAAGTGCTTCTCCTGAGGACTAGAGCCTGTCACAGGTCCCATGCAGCTTGTGCCTTCTGGCAAGCATGTCCTATTGACAGGAAGGTCAATTTGCATGCCCTTTACAGCATTTACCAAGTCAATCATACAGGGTGTGGTTGATTCTCACCTGTAAGCACCATCTAATGTCTCAGAAACTAAACTAGGCATGCCAATAAAATTCACACTGTTAAAACCACAGGTAAAGAAGTAAAACTAGACCTACCATTTGATCTAGTAATCCCACTACTGGATATCTATCCAAAGGAAAAGAAGTCATTTTATCAAAAAGACACCTGTACTCGAATGTTTGTTGTAGCACAATTCACAATTGCAAAATTGTGAAATCAACCCAAGTGACTATCAATTCATGAGTAAACACACACACACATACACCATGGAATACTACTCAGCCATGAGGATGGATGAATTAATGCCTTTTGCAACAATTTAGATGGAAGTGGAGACCATTATCCTAAGCAAAGTAGCTATAGAATGGAAAAACAAACACCATGTGTATTCACTATTAGATTGGAACTAACTGATGAGCACAAATGTGCACAGAGGGAGGTAAAACTCAGTGGAAATCAAGTTGGGGGCAGAAAAGAGGGGGGATAGGTAAAAACCTACCTAATGGGTACAGAGAACACTATCTGGGTGATGGGCACACTTATAACCCTGACTCAAGCATTACAAAAGTGATTCATGTAACCAAACACTTTAGTACCCCATAATATTAGTATTTTTAAATAAAAACAATGTAAAAAAAAAGAGAAATGACCAAGAAATAATCACAGGCCCTTCAAGAATAATTTTACCATCAATATGACAAATCTGTTTTATGGATTTAGTCCTGTGGGCAAGGCATACGTGCTCAAAGTGAAGAGAAGATTTGGCTGGTAAATTTTGAAGACAGAGAAATGATTGCTATTTTGCTACATTTATTTGGAATGCCCTTTTTCCAGAACCTGGATACATAGTATCATTGTATATAGTCATTTAATTTAAGGCCAAGATGTAAGAAATCTTATATTCAAATTACAGAAAGTATAATTCATTTTTGGTTTATAGTTTGGTAAATATTTTAGGAAAGCACATTGATCTTGCAGACATAACCTCTGATACCATGAGATTTTATAGTTTAGTGGGAGGTGGATGTTAATCAATTAACAACACAGATAATTGTTCATTACAAACTGTCTAAGGTCAGTGATGGAAAATTACAAGCAGCTTTTAGAGCATAAAACTAGGACACCCTATTATAGTGACAGTGAGGCGATGGGCTTGAGGAAGTGATGTTTGAATGTTGATCTGAGGGATGCATGGAATTGAACCAGGCAAAGACTAGCTGAGACAGAGCAAACCACATATATACAAGCCTTGTGGGGTTGGGAGGCATGGCATGGGAGAGTGTGAAAGAAGGCCCTTGTAATTGGAGCTCAGAGGGCACAGGGGAGCCAAATAAGACTGCAGAGAGAGGCAGGCTCCACATTCACATGAGGCAGGATTTTCACCTGCATTCTGAGGGCACTAGGAAACCACTGAGTGGACTTAAGCAAATGAGTGGCAAGATAAGGTTTTCTTTAAAAAACATTTTTTCTGAATGCTGTGTTAAGAATGGTCTAAGGAACAATGGACAAGTGGGGTGTGGACAGAACAGTTAGGAGGTGAAGGCTAGAGGTAACAGTGCCCTGACATGGTGGTAGTAATAAGACAGAGAAAATTGGATAGATGTGAGAAGTCTTCCTAAGCTCAAATTTACAGGTTTTGTTGATGGACTGGCTGAAGGGGTAAGGTAGATTGGTTCCAAATATACATGCCCTTGTTCTTTTGCTGTCTCTGCATCCACTTCCTTTGCCATATAACTTTATTTATTTATTTTTTAAGAGATAGGGTCTCACACTGCTGCCCAGGCTGGAGTGCAGTGGCATGATCATATCTCTCTGCAACCTCAAACTCCCGGGCTCCAGAGATCCTCTCACCCCAGCCTCCCGAGTAGTTGGGACTACAGGCACACACCACCACACCTGGCTAATTTTTTATTTTTTGTAGAGACAAGGTCTCACTATGTTACACAGGCTGGTCTTGAACTCCTGAGCTCAAGTGATCCTTCCACCTCAGCCTCCCAAAGTTCTAGGATTACAGGTGTGAGGCACTGTAGCTGGCCTGCCATGTAACTTTGAAGTATTCTCTGCCTTTCCCTCTGGACTTGACCGTGTGCCTGGCTTTGGCCAACAGCATGAAGCAGAAGTGCCAGCGTGGTGGTTCCATGTTTATGACTCTAGAGGCCTTGGTCTGTCTTGTGTCTGTGTTATCTTCATGAGCACATGCCTGCGGTGGCCTGCTGGAATGTGATGGACATGTGAAACAGACGCATGGTGCTCAGGCACCCTAGTTGAGGCTAGTCTAGATTGATGGGTAGCCAGTTGGCACGTAGCCAAATGAGCAAGTCCAGCTAGAAGACATAGAGCCTGCCACCAGATCTCTAGCTGGCTCCTGATGTGTGAGCAGTACATGTTCTTTTATCATGCCACTGCAGTTCATGGTGGTTCATTATGTAGCATTATGTGGCAATAGATAAACTAATGCAGAAGCAAGGTAGAAAAATATTTGGAACATATTCATCTGTTATGGACTGAATGTTTGTGTCCCCCGAAATTCATGTGTTGAAATCCTAAGCCCCACTGGGATGGTATTAGGAGGTGGAGCCTTTGGGAGATATTTAGGTCATGAGGGTGGAGCCCTCATGAATGGGATCAGTGCCTTATAAGAAGAGACACGAGAAAAATGATTTTTCTCTTGGCCGTGTGAGGATATAATGAGAAGATGTTGTCTGCAAAGCAGGAAGAGAGCCTTCACCAGACACTGGACCTGCTGGCACCTTGATCTTGGACATCTCAGCCTCCAGAACCGTGAAAAATAAATGTTGCTTAAGCCACATAGTCTACGGTGTTCTGTTATAAGGAACCCAAACTAAGACATCAATGATACACAATTACTATAATAGCACAATTTAATATATTTTCATAATGCAGAGTTCTAAGGAAATGGGAAATAGGATAGATAAGTTTTGATGGGAGGAAATTGGTACCCTGGAACCTTCCTAACATGTAGTAAGTCAACATTTGTCAAAAGTTGGATTGATGAAACTGTTGGTCTTTAGTAGTGAATAATAGTGGAAAAGAAGATTACAAAGGCACCATTTAGACTTTTGGCATGTGTTTTTATAGTTTGGCATGTGCTTATTGTCAAATCTTTTTTTAATGTTTAAAATCAACCATGATTTTAAAAGGGAAGATTGCAAAAACTACATAGCATGGCAATGCATAAGAAAAAATAATAGTGCTGGCAAACTCTGGTGCACTAGAGTTTCCTGTTTCCTTACATTTTGTTGTTGGTTTTGTCCCTATTTTTGAACTGTCTCACCAGAGAATCGCAGAGAGGAAGATGCAATTGATGACAGGCACAAAACGGTTCCCAACTGTGACACTGTCAGTTCAAAGTTGCATCTCCTTAAAGAGAATGAAAGGAGAAATTGAACAAAAAGGCCATTCCTGGGGTTTGGCTGTGGAAGGGAAGCAGTTAGGGACCAGGCTATTCACATGCAGACCTGACCTCTGTTTATTGATACTCCTGAGAGTTCCCACACTTAATTGTTCCCAGCAGGAAGAGGGTTTGCAGCAAGTTTTTCTCCCAGATGAGAGACTGATATTCAGAGAATAACCTGTCTTCTTTTCTTTTTGATTTAAACTGCAATTGCTTGATATTATTTTTGGATGCTCTCACGTGGTTTGGAAAGGCTAGTGTGCAGAGAGATCATTGAAGAGATTGTTAAACCATCAATCCCTAGAGATTGTGATTTGGGAGGAATGAGGTAGAACCCCAGAATCTGCGTTACAGGCAAGCTTCCAGATGCTGTGCTGCCAGTCTGCTAACGTACCCCTTCCCACAACCTCAGAGAGATCATGAAAACATTCCCATAGGCAAACTATTTCCGTCTTGGTTTCTTGCCTATAGTCTTAATACAAGTGGTCTTCAATAGCTAATCCTGCTTTCTAACTACGGTTCAAAAAATGTGATTGCAGATCGACTATGCTAGTTTGAAAAAAAAAAGGCACAGTTTTCCTAATAATTTATTTGTAAACAATGTGAGTTGACAAAAACGTACTCTTGCTTTTCCCTCCTTTCTGGAATCCCATGTCATCAGTATTTCACAAAGTCAATCAATCTGAGGAACCAAAGAATCGTGAGTCTTAAATCAGAGGATGTAGAGAGTGTAGTTACATCCCTTCCACACCCGCAGTGTGCTACTTGGAAGAAGGCAGCTTAATGCTGCAGCAGAACAGAAAAGCCCTGAGTGTAAATGGTCAAAATCTCCTTCTTGGATGAAGGTGCATTTTCCATTTGATGGAGTTAGCACGTGTAGAAGGCAGAGCAGTGTCGTGCCCATTGGACTGTAGACTTCTCTTGTTGAGCGTTATGGGGGCCATTCCATGTTTTCCAGATTCTCTCTCTAGGACATAGTCCGAGTGGAGTGTGTGGGCAGGAGTGCAGGTGAGTGGTGAAAAGAATTTTCTAGCTCCTGCTTTCTTCCCTTAATTCTTCCTAATTTTTGCTCATATTCTCCAATAAGAATGTGTAACTTGCAGAAAATACAGAAAAGCATAAGAATAAAAGAATGCCTGGGTCTTAATCACTGTTAATAGTTTAATTCATTTCCTGTCTGTATTTTTAAGTCTGTAAAAATTCATATCAGTTTTCTACAAACTTAGGATCATACTTTACATGTTTGAGTCACTTCTCTCTTTTTAATAACATCATGGACATTCTCATATATTATTAAATACCCCGTAAGAACAAGGTTTCTGTTTGTTTGTTTGTAGAGACAGGGTCTCTCTAAGTTGCACAGGGTGGAGTGCAGTGGCATGATTATAGTTCGCTGCAGTCTTGAACTCCCAGACTCAAATGATCCTCCTGCCTCAGCCTCCCAAGTAGCTACGACTATTTCACCACACCTGATAATTTCTCTTATTATTTTAGAGAAGGTGTCTTGCTCTGTTGCTCAGGCTGGTCTAGAACTCTTGCCTCAAGCAATCCTCCTGCCTCAGCTTCCTGAGTTGCTGGGATTACAGGAGTAAGCCACTGTGCCCAGCTCAATAATAACAAGATTTTTAGTGCTATAGAATTTTCATCTTTATTATTTATGATAATTTCTTGAACTAAGTCCCTATTTCTAGATTAAATGTTAAAATCCATCTCTCTCCCATTCTTTTTTTATTCTTACATGTATCAATATATAGTAATTATTA
>CAUYRT010026032.1:0-20840 GCA_963574885.1 Lepilemur ruficaudatus | reverse complement strand
TTACCCCCCACCCCCTAAATCCCTAGTGAACACTCCCACCCTTTGAGCACCATAGTGTTAATCAGTCAATACCAGTTTGATGGCGAGTACAAGTGGGGCCCATTCTTCCTGTCTTGTGTCACCTCACTTCGAATAATGGGCTTAAGCTTAATCCCCAGGATAATATAAGCGGTGCTAGCTCACTGTCATTTCTTAAAATTGAGTAATATTCCATTGTAAACATATACCAAATTTTAATAATCCACTCATGAATTGACGGGCACTTGGGTTGTTTTCACAACCTAGCAACACTGAATTGTGCTGCCATAAACATTCGGGTGCAGATGTCTTTATCATAGAATGTCTTGTGCTCTTTTGGGTAGATGCCTAATAATGCTATTCCTGGATCGAATGGTAATTCTATTTTTAGCTCTTTGAGGCATCTCCAAATTCTTTTCCACAAAGGTTGCACCAATTTGCAGTCCCACCAGCAGTGTAAGAGTGTTCCTATCTCTCCAAATCCTCACCAGCATTTGTTGTTTTGGGATTTTTTGATAGAGGCCAATCTCACTGGGGTTAGGTGGTATCTCATTGTGGTTTTGATTTGCAGTTCTCTAATGATTAGAGATGATGAACATCTTTTTATATGTTTTCTGGCCATTCTGTCTTCTTTGGAGAAGTTTCTGTTCATCTCCTTTGCCCATTTATAAATGGGGTTGTTTGATTTTTTTCTTGTTAATTCTTTTGAGCTCTAGGTAGATTCTTGTTATCAGACCTTTGTCGGAGGTGTAGACAGCAAATATTTTCTCCCATTGTGTAGGTTGTCTATTTGCTCTAGTGATAGTTTCTTTGCATGTGCAGAAGCTTTTTAATTTGATCAGATCCCATTTGTTTATTTTTGTAGCTGCACTGATTGCTTTGGGGGTCTTCTTCAGGAATTCTTTGCCTAGACCGATGTCTGAAAGGGTCTTCCCAACATCCTCTTCTAGGGTTCTTAAGGTTTCATGCCTTAAGTTTAGGTCTGTTAACCATCTTGAGTGAATTTTTGTGAGAGGTGAGAGGTAGGGATTCAGTTTCATTTTTCAGCATGTAGCTATCCAGTTTTCCTAGCACCATTTATTGAAAAGAGATTCTTTTCCCCAATGTATATTTTTGTCTGGTTTATCAAAGATTAGGTTACCATAAGCAGATGGTTTCATCTCTGGAGCAGAGTTGAGAAAGAGGCTGTTGTTCATCCCGAAACCCGTGGCGCGAGACTGTTACCTCCGCTTGGCTTCCCCTTCCCCGCTGGCGGTAGTAGCAGCTTATCAGGACAGCCTTTCAAGCTGAGACCTGTGTTCATCTCTCGTTTAATTTTTATCATATGCTTCCATTAGGGTCATACTAAGGGAAAAAAAGAAGAGCTAACAGAACTGTACATGCATAAATGAGGAGACAAAGAAAGCAATCGTATTTATCAGTTAAAAACAGAGAACAGGTAACACTGCATATTTCAATTTTGTCTGTATTTTGGATCTTTTTCCATAAATCTAAAGCAACAATTAACTGTATTTCTAAAAACATTTAGGAAAAAATCATTTATTGAGTTTAATTGATATTTTAATGCTAACTCAAAATACTGTTGTCAATATTTTTATATTCATTGCATTTTTGACACACACATTTATCTATCTATACATATAGATGTGTTATGTATCTTAATAGAGATTTATTCTGAGGAATTGTCTTATGCAATTATGGAATTAGGCAAGTCCAAACTCTGTAGCATAGGCTGGAAAGCTGAAGATACAGGAAAGGGCCTGTGTTGTAGTTTAAGCCCAAAGGCTGTCTGCTGCTCCTTCTTGTGTGGGGAGGTCAGGGAATTGTTTGTTTTCCTATTAATGCTTTCAACTGATTGGAGAAGGTGTACCCGCATTATGCAGCTTAATATGCTTTGTTCAAAGTCCACCTTTTTAAACATAATCCTATCCAAAAACACACTCCCAGAAATATTCACAATAGTGTTTGACCAAATATCAACTCTATAGCCCCGTCAAGTTGGCATAAATTTAACCATCACAGCATGTAATCCTAAAAGTCAGCCACTTACACTTTTTTCATACCATGTAGTTGGAACTTACGCATCCCATATGCAATAATTGTTATGCATCTTTAATCTCACTTGTTGGATGTCACTCCCTTAATAGCAAGAATCATGCCATCATATTTATCTTGACATCCTCTATGGAACTTGGCCTAATAGCTCCAATAGCACACACACACATCCAAATATGAAGGCTACATTCTGAGCCTCAGATTCACCACTTAACCATGCGTGTGACCATTCTGACTCATGTAGAATGACTTAATATTTAGTGTTATAGTCTAGCAGAATGACAATGATAGCCATCTCAATCAGTCAGGATTCTTTTGCATGTGAATAACAGAACGTATCTAATTTGTATGGGTTGAAAACATATCGAAAGATTTGTTGAGCAATATTAAGTACTCAGGACTCAAGAAATACATTGAAGCGGAGTGTACTGTATGGGAGAAGGACATGATTGTAGCCCTGGCTTGGGCAAGGGAAACGCATTACATGTAACCAAAATGTTTGTACCCCCATGATATCCTGAATTAAAAAAAAGAAATACACTGAAGAATTAAGCTTCAAAAGGTAATATAGGGTGGTTTAAAGAGGACAATGTAATGGTCCAAGATCATTCTCACTTGACTAGCTATAGTAAAATGCTTAAATAATCTTTAATCTAGAAGTACAAGGGATATGCCTCAATAAGATGAAGAGCATCTACATAAAACAACCTACATCTAGTATCTTATTTCAATGGTGAACGACAGACTATCATTGGAACCTGCTTCCTTTTTGGCACAAATTCTTATTTTCTTTATTGTACCTCATTTACATACAAACAATTGTAATATTTGAAAATATTGGTTGCCTCTTAAAAATATAATTTTAACATGCCCATATGCTAAAAGACCCTATCTTCAGCAATGGCAAGGAAGAGAAAGACGAAAGAAATGAAAAGACAAATGAGGTCCAGAGTTCCCAATGTCACCCTAAGTTTCAGTGATTTTGCTAGAAAGACTCACAGAACTCACAAAAACTGTTATAACTAATGACTATTGTCTATTACAGGGAAAGGATTAAAATCAGGAATGGAAAAAGGTACATAGGTTAGGATCCAGGAAAGACCTAGCACAAGCTTCCAGTTGTCCTCTCCCAGTGGAATCCTACAGATAGTATGACTTCTCCTCGCAGGGATGTGTGATGATACGATGTAGCACTGCCAGCCAGGGAAGCTCACCCACGCCTTGGTGAGCAGGGATATATTGGGTGTCAGTCACATAGACATGGCTGACAACCCATGTGACTGACCTTCGGTCTCCAGTCTCTCCATACATCAAGCTGATATCACATGACCCAAGGTCCCCACCACGGATTATTGCTGGCATAAACTATCTAGTATGGTCCAAGAACCCCTCCATAAATCACATTGTTAGCATAAAGTATCTGGTGTAGCCCATGGACTCAAGTAAACAAAGACATTGTTAACAGGACATTTCAAGGGCTTAGAGATTATATCCCAGGATCTGTGCAAAAAACAAACCTTTCTATAGAACATACAGAGTATTAACAACCCAAACTTGCTGAGTTAATATTTGTGTACAGCAGAGAACCCAAAATAATGTGTACTACAGTGTTCTGGGAGTCTAATAGAGTCTAATAGTTAAAAAATAAAACACTGAAATATTTTCTTACTGATATTTTACTTTCCTTTCCTTTTCTGGGAAGTAAACTTAGCTATAAATTTAGCTGTTCTATAGAGCCAAACAATAGCAGTTTGACCTTGGTTGTTGTACTAATTGTCATGCAATATCTTGAGACTCATTAACATTATCTTACCTTTCCAGACCATCTGGTATATGATGAAACTAGATGCAAAAAGTACAAACAAATGATCTTTCTGTATCCCTAGGTCACTCTGACTTGAGAGTCTGTTCTACTCTTATGCTTCTGCACATGCACTAAATTGTGTATGCATGAAAAAAATTGCTATGAAATGAGAATAAATAATTCACTGTTACAGTGAAA
The DNA here is from genome assembly GCA_963574885.1 of Lepilemur ruficaudatus. Taxonomy (NCBI): domain Eukaryota; kingdom Metazoa; phylum Chordata; class Mammalia; order Primates; family Lepilemuridae; genus Lepilemur; species Lepilemur ruficaudatus. The sequence continues at coordinate 16,765 of CAUYRT010026032.1, read as the reverse complement.
CCAGGTATTCAGGGAAAATTTTTAATTGACAGTGAAAATTCCTCAAAATCTAGCTCATATTTAATTAACATATTTTTCACTCAAACATTCGGCACAATTCATTATTAAAGGATAGAAATAACAAAGATAACAAGGTCATCTTAAGAAATTATTTAATGTTATAAAAACCAGAAATGATATATTTTGCTTCTCCAACTTACATTTAAGGAAGAGTAAACATTAGTTTATCAAAAAATATAATGAACAGTTATTTGTGAAAATTTAAAACATTTAATTTAAATATTTTAATATTTAAAAATTATTAAAATATTAAATACTTAATATTAAATATTAAAAAATTATTTAAAATATTAAAATTTAAAATAGTAAAAATTGTGCTCTTTTTATGAGAAATCTGCTAGCTTCCAAGAAGCTTTAGAGGATTGTTATTCTGACAAATTTTGGGTTTGTTCATCATTTTTGAGTATTCCAAAACTTCATTTCATTAAGGGAAAACACACTTTCCAATTTCACTGAGATATCAGTTTATACAAATTACGATATGTTGGTAGTCCCGTCAACAGAGTCTTTTCCTACGATCAAGACCATTGTCTTCATGGGTACTTTGTGCAAAAATCATTAGCTGGCTAAGGAGAAGGGTTGCCTCACAGCCGTAAAATCAGTCATTCTGTCTACTTGGTTGCTACGTCTTTGATAACAGATACCATTTCTGAGCATTAGTGTGAGACACAAAGATCCACATACCTACGCTTAGGTGCATACATTCACATCACCCTCCATTTCTTTTAGCATGGTTTATTCCAGGTTCCTGGCAATTACCAAGGCATATTTCCATTGCTCAAGAGTCACTATGTATCCATAATTCAGACTATTTTCTTATTCATGCAAATAGTTATGTCAGTATCATGTTTACAACTCTGATTAACAGGGAGACTTTTCTTTGTAATTGCTCAAATCCATTGGAACGTGGGGATATGTGGTATCAACAGTCTATTCTGCTATTCCAGCAATGTACCTGGAAAATCAACCTGAATCTTTTCCTTTCTTTTAGGCCATAGGAAAAGCCTCTTTACAAGGCCATAGGTGTGATTTGAAGGAGAGACCTATATAATAATATAGGGGATCACAGTCATTACTTTCAAATCTTGAAAATATTGCTAATCTCTGCAATTCCTCCCAGCGTATAGTGTTACTTCTCTTTACCGAACTTGTCTGAAGGGTAAGGAGAAGAGGCAGCCGGTTTTAGAGGCCCACTTTCTTGGGTCAGAGAATCAAGGTTTATGCCAGTGCTAAGTGTGCTAATTCTCCCAATTACGCATTTGAAGACTGAAAAAGTAATCAAAAGACCTACCATGAATTGGATTTAGACCAAAGCTCCAATTACAATCTGGCTTCCATAAGCCACCACTATAATTGAAGGACATTTTGAGTTTCTTGGAATTAGAGTCAATTTAGTAACTGTGACTTAAGTGTTTCAAAATGTCAATTTATTCCTCTTTCTCCAGTGTGCTGTAAGCCCGTAAAATGGCCACAGGGCCATTTGGAAACGAGTCAAAATAGTATCTATTGTGTATTTTTGCCATAGCATTTCATTGCCCTTCCTCCACAGGAAGCAATTTCCTGTTCATTCAGTAGGCTATGCAGGATTTTGAGGTGCTTTACATTTAGAAAAGCGGTGTTAACTGGCATCTTTCTGCTCACCAGCTCTTACTATTGTTTTTGTGATTATATCAAATCCATTGACATTCTACCTATATGTCCCACCATACAACCCCTAAAATAGTGATATTTTTAGCCATTGCCACAGATCCCTGGCAGATGTGGGCACACTAAATTTCAGCCATCCAGTATGTTGATTTTGTATGTAATATCTCTGATATTTAGATGCTCACACATGGCCTCTGATATTCCAGAATCCCATTATCCTCATTCACATTAAAGAGCCTGGAAGATTTCTTTACCATCACATGCAGTCCGTAGGGAACAACCACCACTGAGCCACTAAGATGCCAGCATGGCATTCATCAGGGCATCACTAGTTGCCTTAGCAAAGGGAATGTCCCCTAGAACCTGGGCTGGGGAACATATTCAAGTGGTGGATACTTACATCTTACAGAGTAAATTAATTCTAACATCCCCTTGAGCTTTCTTAACCTTTCTTCAATACTATAATAAAATATTCTGGCATTAACACCAAGTACTGAAGGCAATTGCCAAGTACCAGTTTTAAAGAACTATCTCAGAAAACTCTTAGGACTGTTTCTGGTATTCTTGCCAGATCTGGAAATCCCCAGTTATCAGTGTGTTCCCACATGGCTATAAATTATTTTCCTTTGGTCTTATACTTCACGCACGCACAGCCAAAAACTTTTAAGATCAACTCTTAAACGTATCTGGCAGTTGTACTCATGTTTGCAAAATTGCTCCAGTGCCTATCATTTGAGGGAATTTTGATAATTCACTTAATTACCATCTGCATTAATTTACCTATATGAAAAAAGCATAATTATAAATAAATTTCTAAGATATTGTAATAGGAGTGAGAAAATTAACTAGCAAACTACATGTGAACTGCTCAGAACTTTGCCTTCAAACAGTAGCCATCTATCATGGGTTAGATTGTGTCCTCCAAAAAGATATGTTGAAGACCTAACTCCCAGTAACTGTGAATGTGATCTTATATGGAAATAAAGTCTTTACAGATGTAATCAAGTTCACATGAGATCATATTGGATTAGCCTGAGCCATAATTCAATGACTGCTGTCCTTTGTAAGAAGAAGATGGTTGCACATGCAGAAGGGGAAACACACAGAGAGGCAAACACTCTGTGAAGACACACAAAGCACAGGGAAGACAGTCATGTTACAACAGAGACAAAAACACAATAATATGTCTAGCCAAAGAATGCCAAGAATGCCAAACCACTAGAAGCTAGGAAGAGCCAAGAAAGGGTCCTACCCTAGGTCCTTCAGAGACACCATGGCACCACCCCTTGCTTTCAGATTTCTAACCTTCAGAACTGTAAGAGAATAAATTTCTGCTGTTTTAAGCCATGCTATTTGTGATAATTGGTTATTGCAATCCTAAGAAAATTAAAATGATATCCAGTCCAAAGGGTTAGACATTCAAATAATCCTTTGAACACCAAACATATTTAGATTTTTCTTTGTTATATTTCTTTGTCATTATTAAAACATATAATACTGAAGTATAATTTTTTGCATATAATAATATTTCCATGGGGCATTAGAATTATTTCATATTCTTAAACCTAAACTAAAAATATATGGTACATAATAGCATATTAAAAATTATAGATAGCATTCAGTGAGTGCTACTGTATCCTAGGCACAGTATTGAGTACTTTACATATATTACATTTATTTATTAATATAACAAACATGAGGATATCACTATTTTAGAAATGATGAAACTCTTGAAACTGAGATGACAATTTTCAAGTTCTCAATCACAGAAGCACCAGAAATGTGATTCCTGAGATTCTGTCTCATTCTTTTAATCAACGCATTGCAGAATACCAAGTAAGTACTTTTAGGTATAATGCAAGGAAGGCAGAGCATTTCATGATGGCTTATTAAATACTAGGCACTGGAGGCTTCCTTCTCATATGTATCATGATAAATTAAGCTGCACATCCAAAATTAGAAAGCTTAAAAAGCTACTATTATTTCATTTATACAGATTAGAAAATAAAGTTCATTAGATATTAATTTACTTAAGCAAATATGATTAGTAGGTGATTAAGCACAATAAAGTTTTAAGAAGAAACTGAGACAATAAAAAGCAGAGGAAATGTGCAGCTTGTTATACCTAATACCTTTGTTATAAGTGTCCATAATATCAATTACTCTTTCTCTAATGTTCACTGTACTTGAATTAGTTTGCATAATATGTATATTCATATAATGTGTGTCTTCTTCACTCCATGTGCCATGGAGAATTCTGTGAAGCGAAAAGATGCTTTTTCGTGGTCCAGAAGTATATATATAAATTTTATGTGACCCAGATACTGGCAAATAGCTGAAACTCAAAAACAAGAGAATAGAATGATGGTTGCCAGGGGATAAAGGGTAGGAAAAATGGGATGTTGGTCAAAGCGTACAAACTTTCAGATGTAACAGGAGTAAGTTATGAGGATCTAATGTACAGCATAGTGACTATAGTTACAATACTGCATTGTTTTCTTGATATTTGATGAGAGGGCAGATTTTGTATCCTTACACACACACACACACATACAAATGGTAACTTTGGGTGGTGATTAATGTATTAAATAATTTGTTCATTGAGATCATTACACAATGTATACATATACCAAATCATCACATTGTATAATTTGAATATAGATACTTTTGTCAACTAAATATTTTAAAACAAAAAATACTCCAGCTACTAAATAACCTAAAGGTTAATAAGTTAGTCATTTCTTTCCACATTATTAAAAAACATTGCTTCCTATAAATAAACTGAATGTTTTAGGAATTTAGCACAAATAAAATATATGATAATTAGGACAGCAAAAGGAATATGGAGTTGATTTGTCTAGAATGGTTAGGCAAAGCATGGTTTTACAAAGCAGACACCACCAGCAACTTTGATGGGAATATCCTTCATTGTTTGACATTTGACAATCTGACAGTGTCCCACATAATGCAGGATTTAAACATTCTTTCCTCTGCACTCTGCCTGCCATAAGCACTGCTCAGTCTATAGCAATCAGAAATGTCCTCACCAATTTCCAAATATCATTAAAGGAGGTTGTACTAGCCCTACTTGAAAATCACTGAGACAGGAGATGATAGTTTCCCGTGAAGCATGAGCTATTCATTATCAATTTGCTATTGTCAAAATGCATTTTCTTTGCATCTCATTTTCATTCACACGTTAGTTTGTATTGCCAATGAAAATAAAATATTTGACCTAAAACAGAACAGTAAAATATTGCTACTATGAAAAGAGACAGTTTTAAAAATGTGGCTCTATGGTGCAATTTAAAATACATAGTCTTTCTGGCAGTTTTTCATATGGTTAGTGTTGTCTCATGGAAAATTCCTGTGATTATTTTTTAACAATCCTTCCAACCTAATCTAATAGACAATGAATAAACTAGAAATAGCAAATTTGCAATTCACTTGAATAACTTTTATTTGTTAAATAGTAAATCTAGGAGAGGAAAATATATGTAGCACATTTACCAGGAATTTGAAATTGTGTTACTTATGGTGCATCGATTCCTGAGTTTTACCTAGCCAACTTTAACAATTCTGTACTCTTTGGAAATGTATTGATAAAGTGGGAGAAAAATTATCCAAAATAAAGGGCCAAAGAAATAAATTAAATTTATTATCAGAGGAAATAGAAAATGTCTGCAAATTACAGCATCGATAGACAGCTATGTTTGCAACGTCCCTTTAACACACTATGATATTTGCTAACCATGCTTGTGCTATTTGTTCTTATTACAGACCCAGATGGCCCAGGTTGATCTTTAATTTGTTAGGCTCAAAATAAAATATTATCCTCTCCAGAGTTTAACAAAGGTTGCCCAACTTTAGAGTTTAAGACATTCCAAATAAATCTGTTTCACACTTCAATTTAACCAAAGGCTGGATATAAAGATTAGAACTTTCTCCTGGGTCTTCCCAGCTGCTCAGATTTAAATACACTCATGGCTTGACCATCCTTCCTGACTTCCTGTAGCATGTTCTAGCTTGAGTTATTAAGGAACTGCCTGTATTGTGTGTGTGTGTGTGCATGTGTGTGTGTGTATTTGTTTAAACATTTTCGTACAAGGTCTTCATAATCCTCATGGAATGCTTTAATGGGAAAGTGGAGTGTATATATGTATCTTTTTGAATGAAAAATAATGCTTCCTTTTTCTTGTCCCTCTCTATGGCATTAATTCATTTCTAGCACTGCTTCTATTTGGTTATATTTCTACTGTTGCTAAATATGATTCTATTTTTAAATGTTTTTACTATTATATGGTGGAGGCTTGGTATCTTTAGGGTAAAGTATCACATTGGTATTGAAGTAACTCAACCTAAGATGGTGCTTGTCATGCTCTGCTAAGTAATAATGGAACAGTACTGCGTTAGGGTAAGAAGAGGGGGAGAGTTGGGTAGAGTGAGGGTTGTTCTTAGAAAATGTATGAAGACAGAAAGAATTTAAAAAACAATATTTTCTCTCTAGCTGCTGCCAACTGGTACAGCATATAGCTAACCGCAAACCTCCAGCTTCTGTAAAACAGCTTGCTTGCTTTAGCTAGCACCTGCCTGCAAGAAAAGTATAAAAACCCATGAAAAAAAGAGTTCGGGGCTGCTCTCCTTCCTTGCATGGAGTGGTGACAGCCCCTGCGCAGGTATTTTCTAATAAAATTTGGCTAATTAGGCTTTGATGTCCGAGTCCCCTTGATCCGCTGGTTTACAACAGTATGAATTTCTAGGCACCACAAAACAAATTTCTATTCAGATGATAAAATTATTTATGGTAATTTATAAACAATTTTAAATGTTTAAAAAGAATAAGTAAAGTAGGTTTCCTGATGTGTAAACATGTGTGCTTTAGAGGTACTATTTTAGTAATATTGCTGCATTGCATTTAGTTGTAAATATGTGATGCCATTACACTGATTTATTCAACACATTTTTGTAAAAAGTCTGCCATGTTCCAGGAATTGTGTGAGGTATGCATGATAAATAATGAGCAATGCTGAAAAATTCAAACTAAAATAACCTAATATCTTAAGAAATGATACATAAGAAATAGGCTGGTGAGAAAATACAACGCCTGTTGAACTCAGAATTGTTACATGGATGAGTGAAACAGAGGAGGCAACCAGGAAATTTAGAAAGGGCATATAAGGAAGAGAAGTAAACTCATATCTTTGACATGCAGGAGAAAAATAATTTTACTTTTCATTTAGGCAAATGAATGTACAATTATTGACAATATCGTATTTCCTTAATTTTAATTTAATTTGTATTCAGCTATGGAGAAGCACAGTGAAGGAAAGTTTTATTTCTTTAATATTTCTTTTAGTATAAACATCAATCTTAAACTGGCTATTATGGGGGAATATATGCAAAGAATCTTTGGCATTAGATCAAAAATTAGCAGCTGGTGAAACAATATACGTAATAGACCTATTGCCAGACAGCATGAGTTGACAATAAAAGGTAATTGTCTTCCTCTACACCCCCCAACAACTTTTACTTTACACACCACTGCTTTTATTGTTTGGATCTCACATGATAATCTGTTGCAGTTTCTGATTTCATACATAATGGTATTCTTTACTTCATTTATAATTATATATTCTATTTAGCAGAATTTATTCATACTTCTTTTTACTGAGGTGACTTTCTTAAAGCATGCCACTTATTATTAAAATTATTCTACTTATTACTATTCCACCAATAAGTAGAAATACTTGACACTTCACTAACAACAGAGACAAAATGATTCTCTCGCTCAACAAACTCACCACCCTACTTATATCATGCAATTGTAAATAAGATAATGAAGAACACAAACAAATTGGGAAAAAAAACCCCACAAAAATTGTAATAAATTTTAAACTTTCTACTAATGCCTTTATTATGAATTGATTTATTTTTATAGTTTTGTTTATAATGATCTTTTGCTGGAAAATACAAAAACACTTGCCATGCCCACCAGTCTTAACAATGAAAATCCTTCCACAAATATATTCTATAATATTAATATGTCATGCTGACCAGTGGTATATGGAGTGGCTAATCCAGAAAATATGATGTACAATTGACCAATTACATGTTAACATACACAGAAACCAAAAGACAATTTTTGCAATGTAGTAAGAAAAACAAGGAAAAGCTCATAAGGAAGGTCGTCAGGGAAGATATAAGTAACATGAGATTAGAAATAAAAAGGAGCCAAGGTGCTAAACAAGGCAGCACAGAGGCAGTCAGCTTTGGCCTCCGTATTTACCAGAGCACAGTCTTCAGTTTCTTCAAATTCAGCCTTGGATATTGGAAAGATAAATGGCTAAATATCATCTTCTACTTCATTTTTGGCGATCTCAAACATTTCTGTAATCAAATCGTTTATTTTTATATACAATTACCATAAGAGTAATGCAAACAAGATATGTTATTTGGATTTATTTTAAATAAGAAATAATTTAAGTACTAGTCAACATTCAAGATAGAACTTGTAGTTACAATGACATGTTTTAAAGGCTTCAAAAGAAGCCTTTTTAGCGTATTTTTTAGATAAGAATGCAAGCATAGCAGAAGTTATTGATGGCTGCTTGCAGAGAAAGTAGTTTCTTTGATGGAACCTGTTGAGCAAGTAACCAAACTAATGTGCTTTGGCAATGCAAGGATATATACATGATACCAGGTGTAAAAATTTTGCATTTATTTGAATCCAAGGAAGATTCTAGAATGGGTATATATGGGGTGAAAAATATGATACAAATGGAAACTCAGAAAATATTTCCCTGGCCTGAAAGACAATTACATTGTCCACATCCCCATTTCTAGATATTTTTAAGAAGAATATTTGCCAAGTGATCTTGTGAGGAAACAATTAAATTTGTCTCTCGGAGCCAGGCTTATTTTTCTTAACACAGTGTCCTCCAGGTCCATCCATGTTGTCAATGTAGAATCTAAAAATACTGATTTCATAGAAATAGAGAATAGAATGACGGTTACTGGGGGCTGAGGGGTGGGGGATTGGGGAGACATTGGTCAAAGGTACAGAATTTCAGTTAAACAGGAGAAACAAGAACATGTATGTACTGCATACATGGTTACTATAGTAAATTGCAATGTATTATAGTTTGAAAATAGCTAACAAAGTACATGTAAGTGTTCTCATTATCAAAACTGATAAGAATGTAAGATAATGAATGCATATGCTAATTAGCTCTATTGAGCCACCCATAATGTATACATCTTTCAAAATATATTTTACAAAATAAATATAGTTTTTGTTAATTAAAATATTAAAAGTAAATTTAAAAATTTAAAAAAATTATTTTTTTAAAATCCAGAAATAGCAATCTGACGAAAATAAAAATATTCAGTCTACTTCACCAAATAGTGCCCATACTTTGTCTTTGATAACCTCTGTTGACCAAAATTGTATTTCCAATAATAGATAAGAACATGAGTTTTAAGTTATTATTTGAGAGAAAAGAAATATTGATAACATATTATCAGCATTTTCCTTAGCATGGTCCTGTATTAGAAAAGCTAGCTAGAAATATCTTTCTCCTTCAGTTATAGCAGTTGAAATTATGTGCCTGTTTAGTATTTTGATCATGACCCACCAGGCTCTGCTGAGTGTCGGCATTACTAACCCAGGCTGCATTATCTGGGGCATTCTGCTCAGGCCTCCTGAGGCACCTCTGTGGAGACCACCCTGTCAAGGGGAGGAGGCTGACCCAGTGCCCAGTACTCTTGCTTTCTTAGGGATTGTAGGAGCCATTAAACAGCAGCAAAAGCTAAAAATTTTTGCTCCTGAATAACAATGCAAAGTCTTGAAATCTGAGAATTAAACTTGTATATCAATAAAAATATAATTAAAAAATTTCAAATGTAAAAGCCAAATTTATTTTTCTAGCCCAAGAAGTTCACTCTATACATTATATTTTAGTTTTAGTTCCAGATTTACTGAAGACTTGCAGTGATTTTAACACTTGACCTTGAGAGAACAGTGCATTATGAAGTATTCAATAGTTAAAAAGAAAGGAGCATTGAAAGAAGATATAAAAAGAAACTAAATAAACCTAAATATAACCAGTGTAAAGAAATGCATATACTGGCAGAGACCACGAGATCTTGAAATTAAGATCTTCATTGAATTCTGAAACATCTGAACTGTTTTTCAATCTCCATGATGCTCAACTATATCCTGGGATGCTGGTTTTGTCTCTGGTTTGTACTGTGAACTCCAGAGCCTCCCGTTCAGGTACATTTCAATGTCAGTAGTGTTTTCTGGAGTCGTGCACTGTACCACCTACTCATATTTATGGTGACTGACTGTTTAGGAGTTCACAAGTCTGGCTCAATGGTTCTAAAATGCACCATTCTTATTTCTAAAACTATCCTTAAAATAAACCCCCTGCCTAATGGACAAAGCTGGAACAATTTGAACAACATATTAAATGAAGTAGTATTGGAATATAACACAAAATATTAAAACAAAACCCATAAGCCTATACTAATATGAATAAATGATTGAATAAATTAATAAATGGGGAGAAGGAATGAATTTCTCATGTAAAAGAATCCCAAACAAATTAAGTAGAATACTCTGCCCTCAAGGAGTTAGAGCATAATTCCCTACTCCTTAAGTGTGGACTGTGGTGACTTCCTTCCAAAGACTATAGAATGAAAATGGGGGAGGGGAGAATGGGGGAAGAGTAAATTTATAATGCGGAAACCTGACAAACACTACCTTAGACAGGTGACCACCTCGACATCAAAGCACATACATCATTTTTATAGTATGTATTAAATACATTCAACATGATGCAGGGGTGACACCTTGAAGAGTTTGTCTACTGGCCCAAACCTATGTGATTTTTCAGGCCTAACCATGGTGAATTAAGAAGGTTTTACCTGTCAGGCCTCACAGGGGAAGCTGTCTTCTCCACACCAGACTCGGTGTACAGCGGTGCACACAGTCTTATAAGGAAGGTGCAGTCAAGGAGGCAGTCCCTGTGGCCACCCGCTCTAATGAGCATCTGCAACTTAGCCCAGGCCCCTTTATTGGGCCGACACCTCTGCTGAGATCTCCTTATCCAGGGGAGGAGAAAGGAAACTTAAAGATACTTTCCTCTACTCTGACTCAGTACTCCATACGCAGTACTTTTTCTCTCCCAGCCCTTTTTTCTAACCCTCTTCCAGTCCCCGGGGCCATAGAATTACAGGAGCCATCAGTTTGGGGCTCCTGTATCAGTGAGATGACCCCCAAACCTGCCCTGTTCCATCTGATCCTTGACCATGTGCCATTCCACAGGGGTAAAAGAACGGGGGAGACAGGGCTTTTTCCAGGCTAGCTGCTTCCTTACTTTATTGTATAATTAGTCTTGACTGTTACTTTCATCTTGGCTAGTTGTTTTAATCAGCTACTCTGACATCTGGCAGCTAAGCTCTCTTCAGCTCAGCTGAGCCCTTGACATCCCTTTGTGATCTCCCTGCCCCAGATTAAAAGCCCAGTCAAATCATTTAAAAAAAAAAAAATTCCAATAAAGAGACATTTTACAAAATACCTGACCCGTACTCCTCAAAACTTTTACAATCATCAAAAACAAGGAAAGTCAAAGAGACTGTTTCCTGAAAACAAAGTCTAAGGAGACATGACAACTAAATGCAGTATGGTATCCTGGATGGATTCTGGAACAGAGAAAAGGACATTAGGTAAAAACTAAGGATATCTGAATGAATAATGGCTTGTAGTTAATTATATCAATATTCGTGTGTAAATTATAACAATTATATAATACTAATATAAAATTTGAATAATAGGAAAAACTGGGTGTGGAGTATGTAACAACACTCTCTACTACCTGCTCAATTTTCTGTAAATCTAAAACTTATCAGAAAAGTAAACTCTATGGATAATAAAAATAAGTAAATAAATCCCCAGTACCCAAAGAGACTTAGATGAGTCTATTTTTTTCCCCAACATGCTGAGTCTAAACAACACACTCATTTAACATTTCAAGTTCTGAATGTTTAATCTAAAGATTCCTTTCCTTAATGACTTTCTTAGACTATGTATGAGACGTATCTGTAAGTAAAATTTATCCAGTGAAATAGTGAAAAACACTGCATCAATAGTAGTGTTTTGCTTTTGTTTTTGGTTTGCTTTGTTTTTAAGAAACTATTGTCTTCTGATCTGGAGGACAGAAGCTATTTTTGCTGTCGTTCCTGTTTTCTTTTCTACATTTTGTTCTTGTTCTTTATTTTCTTATACATATACAAAATAATATTCTCTGTAACCAGTACAACAATTCATTAACTGAGAATAGCAGTAAAAATAAGAATGCATATAGAGAGTGATATAGATCAATAATAGGTAGATGATTAGAAAGGTAAGTGATTGTTAGAGTGATAGACAGATAGATGTCTTGTGCTATTCTCCTTAGTGAACACTTCTAAAGCTACAGGTTAGACAATGATGCTGAGTAAAATCTCTACTTATTTGTCTCTCATTGACTTTATAGCATTTGTTGTTTGGAAGGAGACTTCTTATTTCACAAACAATGAAACTGATGGCAGAAGATAAGAAATTTTTCACCTAATCTCACGCAGCTAAGGAATGGACGTTTTGTTGAAGACTTTCTAGGAAAGTGGCCTATGAAGTACACTGGGAAATTCATAAACATCTGAACTATATCTTTGATCACACCTATGTCCAAAAATATGACAATTACTATCTCTACATTAGTGAAAGACAGTATAATTAAATGAATAATTTTATGCAATTTCTGTTAAAAATACAATTGTATATCAATAAAATTTTGCAATGTTGTAATTTTAGAAATTCTGAAATTACCTATTGAATTTAAGACTTGAAATTAGAGTGATAATGAGGAGCTTTAATGAGGAAGCTTTAACATCTATTTCTGAAAATACCTGAAGTGTATACTGATTAATAAAAACAGAAGTCTTGATCTTCTAATGGCTGCACCTTGATTAGTGCATACTAGGGCTTAATCTTTAAAGTACACATCTACCTTTGCAAATGTCTAAAATAAGATTCTGTATTATGCAGTGGAATTATCACTATATTTAGCTGGATCAGTAACATAAGCCATTTATTAACCTTGAAAAGATAATTCAATCAGGAATATATATTAAGCCCAAAATGCACTTAAACAATAAAATTTACTAATTATTAAAAAGCAAATGTACATCTTAAACATCTGTTTTATCGAAATATATAACTGAATCCCTGAGTTGTGTAGCCTAATTGGGAAAGATATTCTATCCAGTTAAATACATTATTAAATATCTTTAAATATAAGAAATAATAAAAAGGCCAAAATTAAACTTTACTTCTTCTCAAAATACAGAATAAAATTATGTGAACATAATTTCAAAGTGTAAGATATATTTTTATGTCTTACTGGACATTCCAAATTTTTTTCAAGTTGGAATATCTTATTTTTTATCAACAGAATAGTAGTTATATAAGATAGGTGGTACTCCTTGAGATCCAGGCTACGACCCTGCATCTGAATTCCATTGATTCAGGGGACTCCTCAATAAAACTATCATATTCTGTTCGTCCATGTGTGCGAGGTAGGCAGAACTCAAAGATGACCCTGAAAATTCCCTCCCCTGATGTACATACCTTCTCTCAGTTACTCAAACACTAATCAAGGTGCTGCTGCAAATGGATTTTGAAGATGTAAAAGTCCCTACTCAGCTCATTTTAAATTAGGGAGATTATCCCTAGTGAGTCTGGCCTGGCCAGGTGAAGCCATTTAAAACTATATCTGAGGCTAGAGATGAAAGTAGTTAGAGAGCTTTGAAGCTACAGCAGGTGTTCTGCTGGTCATGAAGAAGCGAACTGCCATGTTGGTGACGATACCACAGGGCAAGTAATGGTGAGTGGTGCCTGCAAGATAAGAATGCTCTCTGGCTGACAGCAAGCAAGGAAGTGGGGACCTCAGTCCTGCAACTGCAAAAAAGTGAATTCTTCCAACAACCATTGAACTTGGATGAGAACAACAGCTTTAGATGAGATCACAGCCCTGGTTGACATCTTGAGTTCAGATGATTGAGACACTGAGGAAGAGATCCAGCTGGCTTGAACCAGCTAACCTGTACACCATACCTACAGAAAATCTGAGATAATAAATTTGTGCTATTTTAAGCGATTAAATTTGTAGTAAGTTGTTACATGGAAATAAAAAAGAAATGCACTGCAGATACATTGCATAAAGTAAATATATTTATAAATATCTTTATTAATATCCCCTTAATTGTTAGATAGAAATATGTACTTTAAGAATTAAGTAAAATGAATCATTATTCTACAAGCTTAAATTCATAATTTGACTATAAATTAATCAATTTTTGATAAACACAGATTTTTAATATAAACATTTTAACAGGATAACTATAAACAATATAAACTGAAATTTGGCTTTGACTAAAAAGTTTTGCTTTTTTATCACTTTCACAAAAGATGTATTGAATAGACAAGAATGCCATGTTTTTGCCCATTTTTCTTTAGTAATTAGAGAAAAACGCATGCAATTTTCAATTAGATAATTCAATTACATATAACTGTATTCAGATGTCAATATATAATAATTTTAAAAATGTAATACGGAACAAAAATTCATGTAAAAAACAATGCCTTGATATTATTTATAACAATTTTAAAATATTTTGAAGAAGATGATACAAAAGTAAAGTCATACACATACTTTTACACAGCTATAGAGATATGCTTAATGTATAATAGTATATTTTAGGTAACATGTGATATATTTAATATTCTAATTATATTATAACACCTCTTAAATACACTAAGTGTACACATGCATATTTTGGAGATACTATAGGTTGGTTTCAAACCACCACAATAAAGCAAATATTTTGGGTTCCCAGTACATATAAAACTTGTGTTTACAATATACTTCAGTCTATTAAGTGTGCCATAGCATTGTATCTAAAAGAGCAATGTATATTTCTTAATTAAAAAACACTTTGTTACTAAAAAATGCTAACAATCACTTGAGCCTTCAGCAAGTCATAGTCTTTTTGCTAATGGTATGTTTTGTCTCCATATTGATGGCTGAAGACTGATCAGGGAGGTGGTTGCTGAATCTTTGGATGACTGTGGCAATTTCTTAAAATAAGACAGCAATGAAGTCTGTTTGCCACATTGATTGACTCTTCCTTTCACAAAGATGTCTCTATAGTATGTGATGCTGTTTGATAGCATTTTACCCCCAGTAGAACTTCTTTTAAAAATGGAGTGAATCTGCTCAAATCTTGCTTCTCGTCTATCAAGTCAGTTTATATAATATTCTAAAGACTTTGTTGTCATTTCAACAATAATCCAGCATGTTTACCAAAAGTTAGATTCCATCTCAAGAAACCACTTTCTTTGCTCATCTGTAAGTAGCGTCTCCTCATGTGTTCAAGTTGTGTCGAGACTGCAGCAATTCAGTCACATCTTCAGACTCCACTTCTAACTCTAGTGCTACTGCTATTCCCACCACGTCTGCAATGACATCCTCCACTGAAGTCTTGAACCTCTCCAACTCATCCATGAGAGTTAGAATCAACTTTTTCCAAACTTCTGTTAATGATGATATTTTCCCTCCTGCCATAAATCACAGATGTTCTTAATGGTATCTAGAATAATGAATCCTTTACAGGTTTTCAGTTTACGTTACTTGGGTCCATCAGAAGAACCACTATGTATGGCAGCTATAGCCTTCCAAAATGTATTTTCAAATAATGAAAGTCAAAGTTACTCCTTGATTTATGGCATACAGAATAGATCTTAAGTTAGCAGGCATGAAGACAACACTAATCTCCTTGTACATCTTTTTCAGAGCTCTTGGGTGACCAGATGCATTGTCAATGAGCAGTCATATTTTCAAATAAATAGTTTTTTTCTGAGCACTCAGTCCCAACTATGAGTTTGAAATATTCAGTAAACCATGCTGTAAACAGATGTGCTGCCATCCAGGCTTTGTTGTTCAATTTTTTGAACACAGGCAGGGTACATTTAGCATAATTACTACAGGCCTTAAGATTTTAAGAATGGTAAAAGAGCACAGGCTTCAACTTAAAGTCACTAACTGCATTAGCCCCTAACAAGAGAGTCAGCCTGTCCTTTGAAGTGCTGAAGATAGGCATTGATTCTCCTTTCTAGCTATGAAAGTCTGAGGTGGCATCTTCTTCCAATTTAAGACTGTTTGGTCTACAATGAAAATCCATTGTTCAATGTGCCCACCTTTATTAATTATCTCAGCTAGATCTTCTGAATAACTTGCTGCAGCTCCTACATCAGCACTTGCTCCACCTTGCACTTTTAACAAAATGGCTTCTTTCCTTTCACCTCATGAAACAGCCTATGGTAGCTTCCAACTTCTCTTCTGCAGCTTCCTCACCTCTCTCAGCCTTCAAAGAATTGAAGAGAGTTAGGGCCTTGCTCTGGATTAGGCTTTGGCTTAATGGAATATTGTGGCTGCTTTGATCTTTTCTCCAGATCTCTAAAACTCTCTCCATATCAGCAATAAGGTTTTTCTGTCTTCTTATCATTTGTGTATTTACTGGAGTTCTTTACTTTTAGTTTCCTTCAAGAGCTTTTCTTTTATGTTTACAATTTTGCTGTTTGGAGAAAAAGGACTAGCTTTCAGTCTGTCTCAACTTTCAGCATGCTTTTCTTACTATGATTAGATTTTGATTTAAAGTGAGAGACATGTAAGTCTTTTCAATTAAACAGTTAGAGGTCATTATAGGATTATTAATTGGCCTTCTTTTAATATTGTGTTTCAAGGAATAGAAGTCTAGAGGAGAGGGAGAGAGATGGAGGACTAGCCGGTCGGTGGAGCAGTCAGAACACACACATTTACTGGTTATGTTTGCCATTTTATACAAGCATAGCTCATGACAACTCCAAACAATTACAACAGTAAGATTGCAGATCATTTATCATAGATCAACATAGCAGATATAATAATAATGAAAGGGTTTGAAATATTGTATAAAT
>CAUYRT010026031.1:0-35854 GCA_963574885.1 Lepilemur ruficaudatus | reverse complement strand
CAATTAATTTCTTTCTATTATTAGTAGAGACGGGGTCTCGCTCTTGCTCAGGCTGGTTTCGAACTCCTGACCTTGAGCAATCCACCCGCCTCGGCCTCCCAGAGTGCTAGGATTACAGGCGTGAGCCACCGCGCCCGGCGAACCCTTAATTTTTATGTAATCAAATTATAATTTTTTTTTTTTTTTTGGAGTTTATGCTTTGGCAAGTTTTAAATAAAACTCCCAAATTCCTTCCTGGTCTCAGGCTATGAAAATGTTCCCCCACATTTTTACCTTGTAAGTTTATAGCTTTTCCTGTCATTTTTAAGACTTTAATTCATCTGGAGTGTACCTGTTTGGGATTTTAGGTAGGGTTCAAAAATTTTTTCTTTATAATGAGGTAGTTTTCCCAACAACACCTACTGGACCAATAGGTGTCTGAATGCTTTCTTTTCAGTTTAGTCTATAAGTTTTCTCTTGCACTAATACAACACAATTTTGATTACTCTAGTTTTGTAGTATCCTTTAATAGCTGGTAGGAAAAGTTCCTCCAACTCTTATCTCTTTTTATCGAGGCTGATTTTGTTATTTGTGAATGTTTATTATTTCTTGTAAATGTTATATAGCATGTTTATCAAGTTTCTCATAAAAATTCAAACTGGCATTTTGATTGGAATTTTATTGAACAATGATAAGCCTTTGAGTCTTTACATTCCTAAAATATTAATGTCTTTACTTTGCCTTCACATTTAATTGATAATTTGGCTGGGTACAGAACTGTGTGTTGAAAATTATTTTCTCTGAGAACTTTGAAAGCATTGGTCCACTGGCTTCCAGTATCTAGTGTGCTGATGAGAATCTGTCTTTTGCAAGAAACTTTTTTTTTTTTCTCTCTGAAAGATTTTAAAATCTTCTTGTTATGTTCACGGTTTTGACATTTCACAATAATGTGTTTAGGTATAGGTTTTTTTTTCTTTTAAAGTTACATGATAGGGATTTTATTTGTACTTTTAATCTGAAGACATGTGTCTTTCTTTAGTTCTGGGAAATTTTCTTGTATTATTTCTTTGACAATTCTCTTTCTTTTAGTTTTTTGGTTTCTCTTTATGGAACCCATTAACTTGTTGTTGTTAATATTTGAATTTATTTTCTTTTTTTCTCATATTTTTCATGTCTTTGTTTCTTTGCTTCAATTCTAGGAATCTTTTTGACTTTTTTATCTAGTTTTTATGAGTGTTTTATTTCAGGAGTGATTTTAAATTTCTAGTATCTTAATTTCCAATTTTCACCAATTAAACCTTTGTCATAGCACTCTGATTTTGTTTTAGGAATGCAGAAACTTTACCCTTTCTGTCTTATGAATTAGATTTTTTAAAAAATTCTTTTTTTACCTGACTCATTTTGAGGTCAGTGTTTCTATCTCTTCTTCATACTTCTTGTTTTCCCCATGTTTCTGGTCGTCAGTGATTATCCCTTCATATGTAAGTAATAGGATCGGATACTGGTTTGGGTTACCTGTGCTGTTGTAGAGGCAGGACTCTGGGGATTTTAAGGGGAGTTCTGTGTGGGGTGGGTGGGACAGAGCAGAACAGAGCATATTAGCATTTACATTATGATGAGCCAGAGGAAACTAGCTCATAGGCTGTGGGCCTACAAGTACCAGAATAAGAAGGCCTTTTCTCAGGTATACCAGAAAACATGCTGTAAGCATTTATTCTTATTTGTTTAATTTCTTTAAAGATCTGTTGGCTGTCGACGTGGGAGTAAATGTTCTCTGTCTACATTCTACTTCAGACAAGCAGATGAAAAGTTGCATTTTGATGGATAAAATTCATCTTGTATATGGTTTTAGAAGCTCCCCGATCGAGACTGTGTGTTTGTCCTACCTTCACAGGAAACAGATGGAACCTTCAATATAAAATAATTAGAGGAGGTTTATTTACAAAAGGACTGTTTGCAACGGTATGCTCAGACTCCTAACTCAGTGTTTGTTACCATGCTGAGATCCAAAGGGACCAAGGTGGAGGGGAGAACTATTTGTAGAGTCATCCTCCTTGAATGAAGTAATAACTTTGAGTGGATGGATCTCATCTCTCAGTGATCTTGCAGGGAGGAAGCCACCATTCTCCCTCCCTCAGTCTCCTACAAGTGCTCCACCTCAGCTCAGTCCAAGTGAAAGGCAGAGGGCGTGGGAACCAGTTGATGTGGTCCATACAGATGACCTCCCGGGACAGAGACCAGAGTGAAGAAGGGCAGAGAGGGGATATGGTGGGACAAATGGAAAATATCCAACATAATAGGTCTGCATTTGTTAAGGTTTACCTATAGCTACCAGATACTTTGAGAAAGCTCGACACCTGAAGCTTCTCTGGCTTTGAAAACATTGGTGCACTGTAGTTAGAACTGAATCGAGGTGTCTGTCTACATTCATTCAGGCTGCTATAACAAAATATCAGACTGGGCAGCTTATAAACAACAGAAACTTATTTCTGGAGACAGGGAAGTCTAAGATCAAGGCGCCAGCAGATTCTATGTCTGGTGAGGGCCAATTTTTTGATGGATAGGTGGCACCATCTTATTGTGTCCTCACGTGTGGAAGGGGAAATCAAGCTCCCTTGGACTTTTATAAGAATACCAATCCCATTCACGTGGCCTTCAACCTCATGGCCTAATCACCTCTCAAAGGCCCCACCTCCTAGCACCATCACATTAGGGATTAGGTTTTAACATATGAATTCCAGGGGGACACAAACATTCAGACCATAGAAGGGTGTTCTAACTTTGGGTGAATCCAATGTTACTCTTGATTAATATGTCATAGAGGTCTTCTGTGGTGATAGTGTTGCAGAGCAAAACTCGTTGGACTTCAGGGATCCAGTCCTGAGAGATTAGACATAAACAGTTATAAATAAGTGATAAAATATGGGATGGAAGTAGGGATGGGTTCTTGGCAGACACCAACATAAAAATTCCTTGTGATTTTCTCTATTTCAATAGCTCATTAGTAAAGGAATTTTAGAAGGCTGTAATAAGGAAAGATGTGAGCATCTGGAGTTTTTAGAGGTAAAAGTTGGCTCTGCTCTGGGTTCTCTTGCTCAGCAAACAGAACTTCAGTTGATCTCCTTCATCTCACCCCTAATCCTTGTGCAAAATCCATGGATTTTGAGCCCATAGGCTCTCTGAGATTGACATGCATACCTGGCGTTTGCCTGTACTACCTTTGGAATATCTTTGGCCCAGTTCACCCTTCTTCTTAGTGCTGATGGCACCTTCTCAGATCAGCAGGAATTGGGACATTTCATGCAACCTAACTCCTTGACGCTGGGAATGTGTGTTGTTGCAAGGCTGAAGTATGGAATCCTTTTGTACTTGGTCTTCCTGCTTCTCTTATATTCTGAAATGATGAAGTGCATAAAAACAAAAATCTAAACACATGCTTTTTTGCTTCTACACTATCTAAAGGGCTTTGCTTGTTAGAATGCAGTGAACCATTGCAACAACATGGGTGGAACTGGAGAACATTATGTTAAGTGATATAAACCGAGCACAGAAAGATAAATCTCACATGTTCTCACTCACGTGTGGGAGCTGAATACTAAAAACAATTGATCTCATAGGGATAGAGAGTGGAATGATGGTGACCAGGGGCTGGGAAGGGTAGCAGGGAGGGGGCAGATAAACAGGAGATGGTTAATGGGAGCAAAAATATAGTTAGTTATTTAGATAGAATGAATAATATTTGAAAACACAACAAAGTGACTACAATTAAGTTATGGTATACTTTGAAATAACTAAAAGAGTGGAATTGGAATGTTCCTAACACAAAGAAATGATAAATGCCTGAGATGGTGGATACCCCAATTACCCTGATCTGATTAATTCTCATTGTATACCTGTATCAAAACATCACATGTACCCCATAGAGATATACAACTATTAAGTACACATAATAATACAAATAAAAAATCCACCCCCTAAAAAAAAGGAACACAATGAATCAGTGCCACCTCTCTCCCCTTCAGTATCTTTGAAGAGATGTCATTTTCTTGAAATTGTAGTTTACAAATAGATATAGAAAGAGTCACTGCTCTGGCCACGAGCATCCTTTGGCAGCACCTGACTTAGAGAGTCAGTGGCTTCATTTTAATGTTGACACTGACTCTCCATTTCTGGGCATAAGAGTAGTGGACAGTAGGGGAAAAAACTAAGCAATTTTCCAGTTTCTTTCAGCCCATCAGGTGTGCTCTATTGATAAGCCTCAGTAAGCAGTTTTTTTCCCCAGAAAATTGTCCATTTTGTGAAATTGAAAAAAATAGTCTATTATGATTCTTCAAATTCTCTTTGACTCTTGAGTTATGTCTTCCTTCCAATTTCTTATTTTGTGTTTTGCTTTTCCTCCATTTTCCTTATCAGAGTCAATAATGAGTTGTTTCCTTTTTGACGTTATAACCAGTTTCTAAATTTACTGTTTAGGACAATTTTTTCTTTATTTCTAAGTCATTCATTTCTCCTTATTCTTATTAATTCCATCTTTTTGCTTTTGTTAGGCTTATATCGGAGTTTTAAACTTGAATGCCTAATTTACGCATTTTCCTTTCTTTTTGTATTCAGAGAAGTATTTGAGGCTATTATTTTTCCTCTGAGTTCTGTTTTAGCTATTTTCCATAAGGTCTCATGAACTGTATTTTCACTATTGTTATTTTCTAGATATTCTTGAGTTTCTGTTTGAATTTCCTCTTGTATATTCAAGGATATTTTATTAGGAGATTGGGAAAGGCTACATTAAGAAATTATTTTAAATTATAATATTCTAAATGGTCAAACTTAAGAAGATTAAATTAGGGTCTGAGTGAGGAAAGTCAATGAGAATGTAAGAAGGAGCTAATAGGGTTTCTCTGAGTCAGTAGCAAACTGCCTTTACATGTGGACTTAGAGCCAGCTAAGGCTGGAAGAATCTGTTGAGGAAGCTAAAAGTAGAACTAGAGGACAAGTTTAGGGAAAACTGAAAGGGAAAATGTTGTTGATGAGACAGTACCTGCAACACATCATCAAAGAACACTAACCCCACCCTCTCAAGCCTTACTGAGTTCTCCATGTCTAAACCACACCGTGTCACCCTTGACTGGATCTTGTGCTGGGTTATATTAATAATTAGACTGGAAGTTCCTCTAGGGCAGGGTCTGTCCGTTATAGTCACATTCCTGGGTATTCAGCTTACCTAACTGCTGTGGCTGATAATGGCTGGTAAGATCAAAGTTTCACAGACACTAAATAATTAAAATGCCATTGAGTGTATTTAAAAAGTAAGCGAAACTTTTAGAAGGCAGCTGTTGCCAATGCAAATGACATGAGTTGGCATAACAATCTACTCTGGATCAGTCACTGGTTTTAACTGTTTGGGCAATATTGCTGCCAGGTTAAATTTGCTGACACAGATTTTTCTCAAGTTTCATAATATTCAAAAAGTGACTCTTTAAAAAGTTTCAAAGTGTCTCTTACTTTGAAACCACATGTCTTTGCACTTGTATTCTCCTTTGTTTGGTTTTCTCAGGTCTCAGCAAAACGCTTGTGTAACTGTCTGACCTTTTCACAAATTATGGCAGTGCTTAACAGTTCACTTTTCTGGGCTTGATCTTCTCTCTGTGGGTAGAGATTTGTATCACATCAGAGCCATCCCTGGATCTGCTCACTTGGGCCACAAAAGTAGGGACAGTCATTGCTCTGGCTGTTTGTACGGATGCAGGTGGGACTGCATGTACCACAGGCACGTAGCAAGATAATAGACTGAAAACTCATTTATACAAAGACAAAGCTATGATATTTTAAATCTATACTTGGTAAAACCACTGTATTTAGTGATTATTATATCTTCCCTCGATAGATTGCAACAAGAACAATAACAAAGAGTGGATATCAGCTGTCATTTACTGAGTGCTTATTTCTTAGCACTTTCCATGGCTAACTCACTAAATCTTCATGACCAGAGTTACTCTGACTTTTCCCATTTTACAGGTAACTAATACACAGAGAGGTTAAATGTCCCAGGTCCCTGAGCTAGTCAGTGGCAAATCTGGAGTTCAAACCCCAAGCAGTCTAGCTTTAGAACCCTCTCGTGTTACCATTATATGCTGCTGCTTTTAATACAAAATGATGGGACTTTAGCACATTGACTGCCACACTAGAAAAAAAGGAAATGTTCCTTGGGACCATGGTGTTTTATTAGAAAGATAGAATAAAAACTTTGAAAACAAAACAATCCTTTCTAATTTAATGAAAAATGAAATGTATTGATGTCTATTCATTTAATCCATGTCTTTAGAATTAATTTATCAATATTAATTGTAACAATAAGAACATCAACAAGTAAGATTTTTCATGAATCAACTGCAGGGTTTTTCCCAGGTTTTGCTTCACGAGGCCCCAGGCTCAAAACTAGTGGGAGTTAAACACAACTCACATGGCAGTTAATGTGTTAAATAAATATCTAGTCAGTGGCTTAGACATTATCAACAATAACAACCATTAGTGAAATCTGAGAATTTCAAAGTCGGAAGAAACTCTCGGGATCAACAATTTAGTCAAATCTCTTCAGTTTTCAGATAAGAAGTTGGAAGCCCAGAGAGATGGGAGAGCAGAATCGTAGAGGTCAAAATGGACAGAGCCAGGGGTTGAATTCAGGTCTCTGCCTCCTGGGGCGTTGTCTTTTTAACCAAGTGATATCTTCTCTTCTCGGTTTTTATATAAAAGTGGGAAATTATGTATTTCCATTTTTAGTCTATAATTGTGTGAAAAAGAATCCCAGATGTAATATTTGTTGAGCGTCTGCTGGCATTGGCTCCATAATAATTCCAGGATGTGGATGCTACTGTCATCTTTATACAACTGAGGAAGCCAAGGCTCAGAGAGGTTAAAAACTTGTCCCAGCCTTAGAGCTAGTAAGCATTGGAACCCCATATTGAATTCTTATTTATCTGGCTTCGAGGCCAACAGTCTTTGTACTCCCTAGGCTGTCCCTGGTTAAGGCCTTCAGAGGATACAGAGACTTTATCAACCATGTATTGTTAGCTCTAGCTATTTGTCCATTTGTTCTACTTGCATAGATCTTTGTGGATTCTGGAGACATGTTCTCCTCCAATATTGCAAATATGCCTGCTGCATCTATCAATGATGTGGTTTTTTTAAAAAGAGGTTTTATAGAGCTTTTTGGTGAAAGAAACTTCCTGGTGTAGTGCCTCCTGGAAAAAGACAAAACAAAACAACAAAAACCTCCTCTACTGAGAAGCCCTTTCATCTGTAATTGCTTCCTACCTAAGACTATCAGAGATCCTCCCTAGCTACAGTAGCTGGGTTGTAAATTGTCTGCACTTTGTCTTGCTGGGATTTTGTGGTTTAATTGTTCCAAGTCACTTACATGGGGCTGCATTTACAGACACAAAGAGGAGCTGGACTGATGTTTGGCTGTCTTGTACTAGCTTGCACCCCCGGATTATGTAGTATCCAAGGAAAAGGGTTTGTATCCAAGATAATCCTTCTTCTGGACTTGTTTTCTTTCTGTATTTTGACCTTCCCAGAAGCAAAAGAACCATCTTGTATCTCAGCGAAAGCAGAGAAGTGGAAGTATCTTTGAATTGCTGGATAGGACAGCTTCTCTCACACAGCATTGTTGCTGTGCTCCAGAGGAAAACCTTCTGTGGCAATGTATGTTTGCCGGTGGATCATAGACTTCAAACTCACGGGCTCTCACCTCTGATGCTCTGAAAATAGATCCAGTGTATTAGATGGTTTACTCAAAATGAGGTAGAGGGGCTGTGAAATGTCTGTACCCATTTGGTAAGAAAGTTTTTCCTTTGTGTTGTTGTTTCCCTAGTTATTATTAAAATTCCTGGTTGCAGATACTAGTGTTTGCTTTTAATCTTTAACGATACTGTCTCTTTGGCTCTTTGTGAAATCTATTCCAGAAATTGGACACAAAAAAAGCACAAGGACGCTTGTTTTCACTCCAGTGGTTGTGGTGACCGTGGTGGTGTTGTGGGGGAGTTAATTGACGAGGCAAAGAGTAAAAGTTTAGATATAGCCCATTTATTTCCTTGTTTCCTTCATTTGCTTGAATCCATAAGGCCAGTGGGAGTTGATCAGGCAACAGGAGGGGGCCACAGCCTTCTTCCTGGCCGTCCTTGTGAAGGCAGTCACAGGAGTTGGGTAGGCAGCACAGCACATGACATTGTCCTGGGGTCCGCCCTGTCCCGCTGGTCTCCCCACTGTAAGGCCATCTCCACCCGAAGGAGCCAAGCGGTTCTTTGCAGTGTACCATTGCAGCGAAATCACCTCCCTGCCTGGGTGGCAATTCAAATGAACATACCTGGACCCTCATGGGCCATACCACTTTCAACTTGTCAAATATTTGTAAAGTACATTTCTCAACAGCAGTGTCATACCCAGCCAATCTGTTAATCCATTTACCCACCGGCTTCTGGCTGAAGGAAAGGTCATACGTCTATCTTGTAAAACAAAAGAGAATTGTCACAAGACTGAGGCCAGTTGTAGCATGTTTTAATGCCTTTGGCTATCTGAATGGCCAAACTTGACCACTCTCACGGTAGAGGTGAGAGCTACAGAGCCAATTCTAATATAAAACAACAGACAGAAAACAAACCCACAAACTAACTTTCTACTGATTACATGCATTACTTCAATGGCTGATTGTTACCCACATTCGGGAAGCCCCTGTGAGTTGTTCAAACGTGACATGGCAATAATCAAGAATGCCACATGAAGGAATATTGGAAAAGTAATTAGATTTTCCTCAGTTCATCATCTAATTAGAGGGCAGGTTAAAGTCCAAAGTAATGAAATTAAAATCTAACTGCCATTGAGTCTGGGATGTTTGTTGCTGGTGCCCGAGTGCCCGGCACAGTAGGGGTCAGATGAGGACGCAGAGGCCCCGAGGGCTGAGGAAGTACAACAAGGCTTTCAGTAGGATTTGATAAAGTTTGATTCGAAACAGGGAGGAGGAGAACAAATTGGCAAGATGTCAGAACATAAGTATGACTCTTCATAGAAAAAATAATAATACTAAAATACAGAAGTCTCAGTTTGCTCAGCTTCTAGGATTTTCAAATTATCTTGAGAGGCTTCAGGTATGTTTGTTTTTCCTTTGTTAATGTATTTTTGTGGGAGATGGGCTCATTCATAGGAAGTACGGACGTTTCAGCCATAACAGTGTTTATTGCACCATTGGCATATAAGAAATATTTGTGCATTAGAGACAACTACAGGGTCAGCATGACAACTCACAGAAGTACCAGGACTGAGAGCATTGCATTCTTAAACAGGAGAGGAATACTCAGCAGAAACACACTCAGGTGAACACACACACACACACACACACACACACACACACACACACAGACACACAGAGGCGCAGAATGGAAAGCAATTGATCATTGGATCATTGGCCTTTTTTAAAATTTTTATTTTTGCTCTGTTTCAAAGAAAAGGCTTTGTTAAAGAGCAAAACATCCCAGGCCACCTGCCCACTTCTGCCCTGAGTGGGCCCCTCCCTCTGGCAGTGGCTGGCCCGTGCTGGACAGGTCTGAGCCGTGCTTTTCTCTCCTTGGTGAAAGGTGAGCTTACATATTTGGCTCATAACCAGAGAAGACCTGTATACAAAAGGAATAGCCACACTGGCCTGAGAGGGCCACAGTGGACAGCAAGTAAAGTGTCAGCCCTTCCCACACTTCAGTTCTATAACATCAGCTTGAATGTCACCTCCTCGGAGAGGTCTCCTCTTGACTACTCTCCTAAAAGTAGTCCTTGCTCATGCTTTCCACCATACACCCTGTTTATTTCTTTCATCACTCTTGTGTATATTTGTTTTCTTGTTATTTGTTTTTCTTTTCTAAAATGTAAACACCTTAGGGGAAGGGCAATGTCTGGCTTGCCCATTGTTGAACACATAGCGTAAAGCCCATAGTAGGCATCCGATGAATGTTTGCTAATTTGAGGGGGCAGAAGAACATGGAGGCAAATGGTGCCTCTGCAGAGCCAGGCTGCCTGGGTCTGGATCCTGGCTCTCCTCATTACTAGCTGCGTTCTGTTCCTTCTGAAAGCTCAGTGTCTAGTGCAGTTTCCAATTCATAGATCCTATTTCTGAGGCACTTCACTGTGCCTGTTTCTCCATTTATAAAAACAGAGAAAATAATAGTACCTATATCATAGGGCTGTTGCAGGCATCAAATAAGCATAAAACGATATGAAAAGTGATGCATATTAAATACTATGAGTTAGCTGGTATTTTAAAATTATTTTATTTACACTGATCAAAAGTGTATTGAATGTTCTATGTGGCAGGCCCTATGCTAGCATAATCACGCCCTGAACAAGCATGATTTGTGAGATGTCATCAGTATGCCCCAGTAGTTTTCCTGTTACTATTCCTTTAATTTTTTTTAGATAAGAATATTCTGCTTTTGCAACAGGATGGAACTCTGGCAGACTCTATGATTTTTCTAATCTCAGTTCTATAACTTGAATGCTCACTTCTACATAAAACCTACCTTGATTTCAAGTCAAACGCTCTTCCCTCTCCCAGCTTCTGGTGGGCCAGCAGCTGCCTTTTTTTCTTTTTGCCCCTTCTTTCCCAGGATGCTAGTCATCGCTTCTGACCATTCACTTTTAGAGCACAAAGGATAGGTGGAAAAAGGCAGAAATTAGTATTGTCGTAAGATGGTTTTGCATTTTTGGGGCTCAGCAGACATTCAAAGCTACCTCCCTTGCATGGGCTTCCATGGATTCTTAGGAGGCTCTCTGCTGGGACCCTCAAACCATAAACTTGAGAAGCACGCTTTTTTTTTTTTTATTCCTGGTGGCCAACATTGCCTTTGCCCCTGGTGTTCCAGGGATCCGCTATAGCCACAACTCTCCCTATTGGCATTCTTCACTCTTCCAAGTAGTCTTCTTGGGCAACACTTAAAATGACTCCAGGCTGTATCTCTCCCATGGTGGGAAATATTCATGCATCATTTGCTCTGCTGATGGTATGAGCAAAGTTACTTCCCAAACAGAGTCATCTACTTTACCTTAGCACCACCTGGCACTGAAAAGCACAGCTTCTCATTTCCAGATTCTTCAGACATGCATCAGGACCAGTCTTCTGGGCCCTGCACCAGAAATATAGAGAATGCACATAAGGTCTCCACCTTTCAGTGTTCCAGCTACAGCCCTTCTTACTAGGCTCGAGCTGAGAGGTCAGATAGCCCTGCTACTACCCTTGGAGACAGAGAACAAGAGATCGACTGTAGAGTTTTTCTCAAAGAATGCCTTCTCACAAATCTTCTTTTCAACTGCACTTTCTTAAAGCATTTTTATACTCTTTGAGAGTTTTGGAGCCCTGTAACTGGTTATTGGTACCTCTTTGAAATGTCTGTCTTGTGATCTGGTACTTCACTTTGGAATTTTCCATTACATCATAGAAGCTCAGTCAAAACTTCCAACGTGACAATCTGTTATACTAGGAATACAAAGCAATTCCTAGTGTTGCACTGGGAATACAAAGTAAGTAGTATTCTGTGCCTTTGGAAAGCTCACGGCCTAGGGGCACTTCTGACTCAGGGGCCTGAGTTCTGTATTCTTCCCATCAGCCTTCATGATCACCCTGGTCCTCTTCCTCTCTGACTATTGATTCATATTTCTTGATTTTATTTTCTCTTCTGGCCTCTTCTCCATGTTACTCTCGTCTTCTCTCCTCTTCCTTCCATCTTTATTTCTATTATTCATCCTTTTCTTTCTCCCTGTCTCTGTCCCTCTTTTCTTTCCTTTTTTCCTCTCACACATGCCCAGTTTGGGCCCTTACTTTGCTCAAAGAAGATTCTATTACTTCTTTATCCTTCTTATACCTTCTCTTCTGAATTTCTAAACAAATGGGTTACTTTGTTCTCATAGTGATTCCATTTTCTATCATAATTACCTCCTAATTATTTCGATATGGCTTGTATCATCATCATTCTTCTAAAACTGACTACTTTTAGCTCTGTAAATGCCTGCAGGTAATTATTTGATGTCACAAATACAAAAGTCTATACACTTCACTTCTAGTTAATCAGCTTCTCTTTGGTATTCTTGGTAAATTTAGTTTTGGGGAGGTAGGGGCACACTTGCCTATGTTTGCTTCCAAATTAACCACACAACACAGCATCGGATAAATGTTAAGTGAATGGATGCAAAGCTCACACTCAACGTGTATTATTCGTGTCATTCATCCATTTGTTAATTCTTTCAACAAATTTATGTTGGGTTCTTACTATGTGCCAAACACTGTTTTGGGTGGTGGGGACCTAAAATAGCCATGGTCCTTGTTCTCATAGAGTGTATATTCTCTTGGGGAGAGGGGAGGCAGAAAATAGACAAATACATACAAATGTTAATTTCAGATAGTTATAAATGTTAGGAAGGAATGAAAAGAGGAGGTTGTTACAGAGAGTGACAAGAGGAGGTGGGATTGGTGGGCTATGTAAGTAGGAGTTCAGAGGAGTTAGTCTGTGGTGGTTACATTGGACCTGAGGCCTGTTGTGATCAGAAGAAACCAGCCATGGGAAGATACA
This sequence comes from Lepilemur ruficaudatus, assembly GCA_963574885.1. Classification (NCBI taxonomy): domain Eukaryota; kingdom Metazoa; phylum Chordata; class Mammalia; order Primates; family Lepilemuridae; genus Lepilemur; species Lepilemur ruficaudatus. Next base: position 23,276 of record CAUYRT010026031.1, on the reverse strand, counting down.
GAAGTAGAATCTTTCAGGTAGAACATAAATTTTGTACAAACATTTGAAATGAGACAAAGCTCAGTGTGTTCAAGAAACAGAAAGAAAGCCAGTGTGCCTGGATCATAATAAATGAGAGAGACGAACCCTACATGTCAGGGGGCCAAATTATACAGGGCTTCGAAGGCAGCACAAGGAGTGACAGGGAACCACTGGAAAGTTTTAAACAAGGGAAGAGCACGATCTGATTAATATTTTAAAAGATTTCCTTGGCAGCCAAAGAGAGCACTTAGGAGGCGATTGCATAAGGTCAGGTGAGAGATGAAGGTGTCATGGGCTCGGTTGGAGGGAGTGGTGATAGAGATAATTGGATTTGAGATATTCTTTAGAGTTAGAGTTGGACTTGATAATTCAATATGGGGTGGTGAGAGAAAAAGGTTAAGAATGAATCTAGGTTTTGGCTTAGAAACTGGGTACACAATAATGCTATTGCTGAAATGGGGAGGATAGCATTTGATGGAAAATCAAGAGCTCTGTTTGGATGTGTTAAATTTGAGATTTCTATTAGACCTGCATGTAAAAATGTCAACTAGGCAGCCGGATAGCCAACTAGAGTTTAAGGGTGAGATTTGTGCTGGAGGTCTCCCTTGGTAGTCATCAATATATAAATGGTATTTGAAGCCAGGGAACTGGATGAGATCCCAAGGGAGTGAGAGAAGATAGAAAGGAGGCGTTTTTAGACCCAGTGTGGTACGTGTCAGGGTTTAGATGGGAAGGAAGGATGATGAGCTGGCAAATGAGACCAAAAAGGAGACACCTGTGTTGAGTAGAGAAACCAGGATGCTTTGGTGTCATAAATGACAAAAGAGGAGCATATTTCAATGAGATAGTTGTTCAGAAGTTGAGTTGGATGAGGTCAGAAAAATGACCATTATATTTGTCATCACGTAATTCACCGGTGACCTTGAAAAGAGCAGTTACTGTGCAATGTGGGAAGAGATGAATGATTAAGTTAGGATTAAGAGAGATTGGGAAGTGAGGAAGTGGAGATGGTGACTATTGACAGTGTTCTAGATGTTTTGCTGTGAATTGAGTGCAGTAGCTGTACAGAAACATGGAATCAATGGGAAGTTGTTTTTGTTATTCATTATGGAAGATTTGCATGCTTCCTGGTGAGATTTATCTATTTCTTGGAGCCAGAAAAAGATTTGTTGTAGTAGAAAAGTTCTTGAGATGGTACCTGATCCATTTATTTTTCTTTTCTTCCAGATATCTTTTCCTTCTATAAGTAAGTGGTTACATATTTTTATAAAGATAACTATGACATATGCCTCTTCTTTTTGTTCTAGAATTGCCTAAGACCTTCTCTACCTCTCAGAATAAGCTACAAGGCTTTTCAAGGAAATATTTTCATGCAGTGTTGGAATATCTCTTTATAGCCAGCCCTGGAGCCGGCTCTGGACAGGGAGTGGTGGTTCCATGTCTCACTGGGACTAAGCTCAAGTTTGAGGTTGGAAGATTATTTTGGTAATTGAATGTTGCTGGTTTCTGTCCATAAAACCCCATTACTCTAGTAGTTACTGGGCCTAGCAACTCTGGGATTCAAAATGGAGGATGTTGCATTAATTTAATGAAATGTAGGTATGTACAAAGAATGAAATGGGATAGTGCGATTTTTCACAGCATCCATGGCTTAAATAAAAGAAATGTCTTAAAAGTTCATTTTTAAAAGAGAAATCTATTTTTAAATAGAATTAGGATTGGTGAGTTTTTCATCTATTTAGAATAAGAGAAATGTACTCATGGGCTGTTGAGTAGTACCATGGTTTATCCTGAACAAGCCAAGGTTAACAGGTACTAATCTATTTTCTGCAAAGCTGGGTTTTGTGTAGCAAATTGGAATTATTCAAGTTCCTCTATACAGTCTGTGCAACATGAAAAGTCAATATGGAAAATCCTTATTGACTTGATGATGTGGCTGTGTGATGAAAGCAGTAATCATGTCTAGACCAGCTATGAAACAAAATGCAATCCTCACGCCCTGCGCTGCCTGTGATAGGATTATATTCCAATTGACTGAAATGTGGCCAGCGCGAGGATCATTTGGCAGCAGAAGAGGCCGATTTTTCTGTGATCTAGAAATCAGATTTTGATTCTGATGATTAGATACTTGGCTAATAGTCTTCTCACTCCTAAAGAATGTTGCCAAGGTCAGTCTGTCTCATATACTTTGGAGAATGAATGAATAATGGTTTATTATAACAACAAATAAGTCAACTAAAGCCTCATGACTCAATGCTGTTATCTTTCACCAAGGAAATTCAGCCCTCCCATCTGGGTGGGTAGTGTGAGATTTATGGATGCTGGAGAGCTGCTATTTAGTTTTATTATCTGAGGAAAGACTATAGACATTTATTTTGAGGGGAATTTAACTTAAAGAATATGACAAATACTGAAATACTCATGGAAGAGTCTTTTCAAATCAATTTCTGATATGATTCTTTAAGTCTAAACTGAGAATTTTTTATTGTAAAAGTAATAATATGTATGAGTTGACAATAAAACAGCATAAATAAGCATACAATGAAAGTCCTATGCAAGCTCCAAACCCAGTTCCATTTCCCAGAGATAACCACTGTGAGTAGTTGCTTGTGTATAGTGCTTACTGTGAGTCAGGCACTGTGCTACATGCTTCATAACACAACTTTATTTAGTCTTAATGACAACTCTGTGAAGTACATACTGTTATTATTCCCATTTTAAATGTGGGGAAACCGAGGCACAGAGCAGTTAAGTATCTGATTCAAGGTATGTAGTTCATTAGTAGGGGAACTGGTTGCAAAGTGAGGAAGTCTGTTTTCAGATGCCATGCTTTTAATCTAGAAGTATATATCCTGCTCTGAAATTAACTGCCTTGACCATTTAGTATTCTTAATCATGCTTCTGTAGAAACACATGTAGATTTGCCTTATTCTTTCTCGTGGTTGCATAATGATTTATGGTATGGATGTGTGATATTGTATTTACTTAATTCTCTATTGGAGGTTGCCTTGATATTTTTGCCATTACAAATATCCTTTTACAGATACCTTTACACACACAATAAAATATTTTTGTAGGATAAATCCCAATATGTACAAGGGCTCCATTGGTCAAAGGGCATAGCATTTTACACTTAAGTTAATATTGCCAGATTGGCCCCAAAAAGCTTGTACCAATTTGTAATCTTACCCACAGTGCATGGGATTCAAGATGAAGTATTGTATTAAGAAACTATTCAAGTCATTGCTAATCTGTAAAAATAATATTCATTTTTGTTTTAATTTGCATTTATTAATTATGAGTAATATTGAATATCTTTTCATATATTTACAGGCCACTTATATTTCTTTTAATATAAATTGCTGGCTTATACTCTTTCCCCATTTTTCTGTTGGGTTATTCCCTTTTTCATATTGATATTTATCTGTTTCATGTGTTGCAAATTTTTTTCCAATTTTAAAATTTCTATTTTGACTTTTGTTAAAAAAACGTTTTAGGTTTTATGTATTCAAATCTGGCAATATCTTTCTTTATGGCTACTCACTTTTGTTTCATGTTTAGAAAGGCCTTTCCCATTCTTGGATAAAAACAACTATTCACCTATGTATTACTTTAGTATCATTGTACTTTCTTTGAATTTTTGCTCCATCTGCGATGAACTTCTGGCTAAGCAGCAATTAATTTTTGCTAGTGACTATTCAACTGGTTCAACAGTCTCAGATATTTTCTCAATATTTATTTGTTTAATACATTATTTATTATCTAAAAATAATATTTATTATTTATTTAAAAATAGCAAATATTGTCTTTATTGGGTTCCATTATCCTTGCATCAGTAGCAAACTTTTTAATTACTGTAGCTTTATGCTTTGTTTTCACATCTGGTAAAGCTATAATCCCCTTGACTCTCCTCTGACTATTCTCACATGTTTATTGTTCCAGAAGAACTTAAGTACCATTTTGCCAACTAGAAAAAAGATATTTTTAGAATAACTTAGGAAAAACTGATATCTTTATAATACTGTCTTCCTTTTCAAGAGTAATAGGCTTTCTATGTATTCAAATATTCTTCTAAGTCTTTCAGTAGAGTTGTGTGGTTCTTTCAAATAGGTCCTGGCTTCTTAGTATTGCTTGAATTAGAATTCTCAGTGACAGCCACGTAGAGATGCTTTGTGGCAATGATCTGCTTCATTTCCCTTCTGCCTCCTCATGTGTTCTCCACCTGGTCACCCCCTCCGCTGTGCCATTTCCCCCCATGTCTGGCTCTCTCTTCCTGGCCATCTCAGCTGCTCTTTTCTATGGCCGGCTCTAGCTCGGAAGGAGAACGTATCCAGTGGTGGAGAGGTGGAATTAGAAGTTGATGATTGTTTTGCTTTGACCATCAGCTTCTTATGAGAGGAGGAAACTCTCCTTTTTTATGTTTCTTTTGGCTACTCCCTCAAAGACTCTGGAAAAAAAGAACTTGCTTTAACTAATATTAAGGGAAATTTTTGTGTTTGGAATAAAGTAAAACAGCATTTTGCAAAGTATGGTCCAGGAACTTCCTTACTAAAAATCACCAGATATGCTTAGTAAATGTATAGATTCCTGAGCCCATCATTGCACCTAAAGAACTCGAATCTTTAGAGGCAGTGCTCAGGAATCTGCATTTTAAATAGATAGACCAAGTCACTGCTTCTTGAGCTGTCACACGCATGTGCATCATGTGGGCATGTTGTTACAACACAGGTGCTGATTCAGTAGGTTTGGGATGAGGCAAGATTCTGTGTTTCTAACCAGCTCTCAGGTGGCAATGATGCAGCTGGTCAGTGACCACACCTTGAGTGGCTTTACAAATTGTTTTTTGCTCCCTGAATGTGAGAATCACTGCACCATACTGGAATAGGACACTGAGGATAGAAAGAAGACTTTCCCTTAGAAAGAGTCCTATAGAAGGAGAATGTGTGCTTCCCTGTGTGGGGTATCTCGATATAGAACCCTAACCCATACACCTGTTTTCATTACTTCCACATAGTGGTTTGATTACCCTAATTCCTGAGCAAGCCCTGTCTGGCAGAGGCAAGGGCTGTATTAACAGTCTCCTCCTGGGAGGGTCCCTGGCATCGCTCCTGACATGCTGGACTTCACCAATGCCCTTTTATTGAGGTGTAATCTGAGACTTGATGGCGGAAGTTCTGTACCTGTTTCCCTTCCACTTGGACAGACCACAATGGTGCAGTAATTGCAGTGTGTTTGGGGGAACCCTGGCACTGGGACGTGACTGGAATGTTGTATATTCTACTGCTAATGAGCAGAATTACAGAATAAAGACTAAGACTCCTGTCTATACTATTGACCATGGGGATTAGAATCTGAGTGGCCCATTAAACTCTCTCTGCTTTGGCTTTTTCCAGCCTTCAATGCACTTCATCCTCCCCCAGGGCTTGCCGGCACTGTTTTGCCACTGGCACCCCACATTTGAGATGGCTGGCCCATGACACAAAGTCACTGAGTCACGGCACATGACTTTCCTTCCTTATACATCACACTGGTTCGCTTGGGGACCACACCTGCCATTTTTCCATCCATAAATTTTACACTAACATTGCTAAGTGAGCAAGCCAGCTAAGCTCTCTTCAGCATCAAAAAATCGTTAATGGTTATCAGCGGGGTTGCTGAATATGACTGAGTGTTGTGCAACTTAAGGGATATGATTCACATAAATAAATGGCATCCCTAAGGTTCTGCAATGCAGTGACTCTGATTCTAAGGCACTTGCAAAATCCTGGAGTTGACAGGCTGATCTGCCTTGTAAGGGAATGTTGGTCAGAGGAAAGACAATGGGAAGAGAAGAAACATATTGTGGCTACCCAAGTTTCTGTGCGAGACAGAAAACATATGCTCTCATACAAATGGCCAAAAAATTGAGGATGAATTATAAGATTTCTGTCATTTCTAGGTGGAAGCGACAGAAACCTAAATCAAACCAATTTAGACAAAAGGGGTTTATTGGCATAGGTAATCCAGGAAAGGATTGAACAATCAAACATGGGGAGGACAATGATGCGGCTGAGCCCAGGGACTTCTGTAATCAGGGATTCAGATGCTTTTGTCTGAGTGTTGGCCTCATTCTCTCTTTGAAGGCTGAGAACATGCCTATTGGTAGCTTCCAAGTTGTGCATTTTAAATCTTTCATTCCTAGATGCTAAAGCTCTTTTTTTGTTCGGATATGCAGAATCCCAAGAAAAGGATCTGGTTGGCCTGCCTTGGACCGATTAGCTGTGGACAGCGAGGCAGGGTTGGATAGAAAAACGGTAACTTCCCCACAGTAATCACTCAGCTAGAGTGGAGTTAGGTTTAGAGAAATTTTTAGATGAAGGCAGGCCTGCTGGGTAGGCCAAATAGTAGATGTCCACTCTGAGCTCATTTGCTCTTCCACCTGTACTGTGATCTCGGGGGATTGCCAGGCTGCGTGAAATCCCATCCGTATTCAGCAAGAATGCAGCTCTCTTCTGGCTTGTGGTTGCACTAATGGCTTTACCCTAATGCTGTTACATGGGGCAGCTGTATCACAGCAATAGTTGCTTATTTATTCACTGCAGTGACAGTTACATTTCATGGAGCAGCTGCCGAAGCCAAAAATGTTCAGCAAGGGCAAAATGTGATAAAAGCTCAATGCAATTTGCTTGCACATTATTAAGTTTTAATTTTTGGTTCAGGAATAAATTTTGTTTTCTGAAGCTATTTTTAAGTTGGTTCTGCAGTTGAAAAAGAAACGAATTACTCTCACTCCATCAATTAAACTGGTTAGAAAACCCTCTTGGATTTAAGACCTGAGGTAATGCCGAGTTGAAACACTGACAAAGTAGAGTTTATTTTGGGGTGGAAGTAGGGTCCTGCTTGTGCTAGGGAATGCATTTTGTTTTGTTTTTTTTGAGACAGAGTCTCACTCTGTGGCCCAGGGCTAGAGTGCCGTGGCATCAGCCTAGCTCACAGCAACCTCAAACTCCTGGGTTCAAGCGATCCTCCTGCCTCAGCCTCCCAAGTAGCTGGGACTACAGGCATGAGCCACCATGCCCGGCTAATTTTTTACATGTATTTTTAGTTGGCCAATTAATTTCTTTCTATTTGTAGTAGAGACAGGGTCTCACTCTTGCTCAGGCTGGTTTCGAACTCCTGACCTTGAGCGATCCGCCCGCCCCGGCCTCCCAGAGTGCTAGGATTACAGGCATGAGCCACCGTGCCCGGCCTAGGGAATGCATTTTTAAGAGAGTTTTGGAGAAATTTAAATGTTAACTTTTCTGTATCACTATTTCTTTACCAGTAAAATGAGAGTAAAATTAACACCTTGCTGTGTGGATCAAATGAGTTAATGAGTGCACAGCACTTAAAATGTACAGCATTAAAAGTCGGCTAATGTTATATTGCTAATACATTGATTTGTGTTCAATGAGTGATTAGTCTACATCTTTGATTACAAATAGCAGATACTTTCTCAAGAAGTGGAGTTTATTGTAAGGCTACATTAGATAATGCCATAGGCAAAGAAGGCCCGATATTAATAACAGGTGGGCCCCAAAGGGGCAGGAGGCAGAAATGGAAATGACCTCTCTGTCCCCAGGGCCAAGTGGTTTCTTATCCCTTGGTTCTCCAGGCTTCTGTTCCATGCTCCTCTTTGCAGGCCAGCTCCTTCTCCCTAGTCATGCTTCCCGCTGTCACGGCTCATGTTAGAGCTTACTCATGGCTTTGATTTGGCACCAGCTCCAACTCCAGAACTATATGGATTTTAGTTCTAGAGTCCATCACAAAGTGGTGCATTTTCTATGTCTTAGGTGGATTCTTATTAGACAATGTCTGGCTGGCCCTTGGATCAGATGTTCCACCCTGGGACATCCACTGAGCTATGAGTAGAGAGAACAGGGGTCTTGTAAAAGCACTCAAGCCTTCCCCTTCAGCAGGGGGTAAGGACTGGGAAGCTGTCAGAGAGCATTTTGGAGGCAAGAAAGGCAGCTGAGACCCTGTCCGCTACGAATGGCTCTGAGTGAAATGATAAAGTGCCAAGGTCTTCTGATAATAAATCTTGGGGATGGAATACTCTAGTGCCCAGGGCTTCCACAGCTCAGGGGTGCCAAACACAGGGCTGTAGAGTTTGGTGCCAAGCCAGGCTCTAGACAAAAGCCTTCTAGGTAGTTATATGAAAGCAGAACAGCTCTTTAACATGTTTGAGCCTCAGTTCCATCTATAAAAGGATAATATCTACCTTATCAGGTATTAGAATTAAGTGAGGAAAGGTATCTTATACCTCATCTAAGATACTTGGAACAGAGTAGATGTTCAATAAATGTTATTGCCTTTACTTTCCCTCCTGCTCATGCATTGCCTTCTATGGAAACACATTCATTTAAAACAGGCAATTAAAATGATTTTCCTATTTTGTTGTACTTGAAAATAAAATTCAATTATTTGTAGGTAATTGATTTAAGTGATGACTATCCAAACAGCTTACTAGATTTTTCCTGTTTCTGGTGGTAAAAGGAAAATCAGAGCCACTTAATACTTTTTATTGATTTCTCGAGGTAAATGCTGGTGTGACTTTGCAAATACTGTTTGTGTATTGAATTTGTAATAACAGACTATTTCAGGATCCTCTCCTAGCATACAACTGTCTTTTTGCAAAACGGTGGTGGTGCCTGTCAGATGCAGCCTACCTGGAGGGGGAAACATTTCCTGGACTGCTTCTTGACTTCATTCAATATTTAGAAAGGGGCATCTAATTATTTTCCCTGTCTAGCTCCAAATGACACACAATCTCTTCCAGATGAAGCCTTCTCACATCTTTCTTCCAAAGCTCACTCGTACATCTCTGCTGCTAATCCTCTCTTCTTCCCTTTTCTTTTTGCTTTCTCCTTCAGCTGTGTCCCTCCTCTCCTTAATCTTTAACCTCTGCCTACAACAATTTCTCTCCCTTAGTCCCCAGAGAAGTTACACTTTGCCTTATCTTAGAAATGCCCTTTCAAACCTGCTTCCTTTTTAAGCTAACCTCCTACTTTTCTCCTTCCCTTTGCTAACATGAAAAAATAGAGAGAGACAAATCTCTAGGCAAAAAGGATTTATTTGGGAATAATATCCAAGATGTAGGATTATAATCCAGGACATAGATACAGACCAGCGTGGCCTCTGGTATGTCCGGAGAACAAAGGGAAAAGGTTAGGGTTTTACTGGGGAAAGAGGAAATCACACAAGGTGTTTTGAAAGAAAGTTCATTGACACTGGTGGCGTCTTCTAAGTGCTGGCGAGTTTTCATTGGCGAGTGTCAGTAGTTGCTAGGTGGGACCTGTATGTCATCTTGGAGTCCCAGTTAGGTCCTTGTGGCTTTGGATTTGTGAGAGAGTGTGTCAGGCAAGTGTTCTTGTACAAGTGGCTAGCTGTCCTTGGGTGACTCATGTAGTAAGGTGGGATTTGGAAAAATTCCTTGTAATAGTTCCTGTCATCAGGCAAATTGTGCATGACAACCCTCTCTTCGTGGCCTTTCCCAGCTCTATTTTGCCAGTGTTTGACACAAGTGACTCCATTTTGAATCTTACAACTTTCACACCTTCCACACTTTCGAAAGGGCTGGTGTGGGTTGATTTTCACAGCTTTCCCACGTGTCATTCACTCTTGAACCAGCTGACTACAATTTTCTATCCAAATCACTTTACAGATTCTGTTTTCCAAAGCTATTAGTAGCCATCTAATGCGAAATCACATGACCTCTTAGTGTCTGATATTGTTTACCGTGCGCTTCTTATTGAAACTTGCTGCTTCCTTGGCTTCTGTGACACAAGACCCTACTGTGTATTTTCCTGCTTCCAAGTAGACCCGCTTTCTTCCTCTCCACCTCATATTCTCTCATTGGTTTCTTTGGTAGAACTTGACAGATTTTATTAGCTTGCTTTTTCATTTATTATGTGTCTCCTCTAGACTATAAGCTGCAGTGAGGCAAAGCCCATTTCTGTCTTGTTCACCACTATAACCTGGTGATATTACCGTTCCCTGTCTCCCCGTCTACCTGCTCTCAGGGTGCCTCTGTCTCCTTTCTCCCTTGTCCTGTTCCCCTAACCAGGCACACCGGCCAATTCTACCTCCAGAATGTCTCTCAGCTCCATCTCAACGTTCCCACTCCCACTGCTCAGCGTGAGGCCCTTACAGTAGCCAGGCAGCACCAGGCAGAGTTGGCAAAGTGATATCCCTGCTTCCAGTCTAAGTTTTTCCCATGCAGTGTCGACAAATTGTCCTTCCTAAAACACAGCTTGGATCACCTAACACCCTGCTTACAAACTTGTGATTCTTCACAATAGTTGCTCAGTTAGCTCTGTTCTCTTCGCTTCCTATGCTGCCCTGCATTTCCCCTTCAGTCCTGCTCTCCTGGTCCCCATCCTGCTGCCTCGTGTGCCGGCAGGGAACAGCAGTGCCAGAGAGCCAGAGAGGAGCAAGAGTCGCTTTATACTACTCTAGAGTGCTGTCCTGGTTCCTATAGAGCTCCAGGACACACTGTTAAATTGGGAAGGTGAAACAAATTTAAAAAACAATATCGGTAGGACAAACTAAGGAGAAAGAATAGCTTAGCACGAGTAATATACTGTCTGTGTTATTTAACTTGGAATAAATATACCTTGGCTCTGATGGTAGGATTAAACTTAAATGTCTCAGGATAGAAAAAGTAAAGAGTAGTATTCATAGTTGAGCTCATAGACTCTAGAGTCAGACTTCCTGGGTTTGAAAAGCAGTTTGCCAGGTACTAGCCATGTGCCTCTGAGCAAGTCGCTTAATCTCTTGTGCTTCCATGTCCTAATCTACAAAATGGGGACGATGGAGTTGTTGTGAATATGATAGGAGTGAATTCACACAAGATGTTTGGAAGAGTGCCTGGCACATAACAAGCGCTATACAGATGTTAGCTACTGCTGCTGTTGATTCTACAAGTATTCATCAAATATATATAAATGGACAAGACACTGTGTAGCTATTGGGTAAGGTATGAGGGAAGGAAGGAGAAAGGATAAGAAGAAAGTTAGAAAAGGGAAGTCTAGGATAACTCAATTTTTTTCTGACTTGGACATTCAATGAAATGGGTATCATTCACTAAAGGAAATACAGTAGGAGAGGCAGAGAAGAGACCCTTATATGTTTAAGCTTTGTGTTATAATTTCCACCATTTTATTTTTAGACCTTTTCAAGTAGCTGTTCTCTCTTAATATGTGGAGCCCGCAGATGTGTATTATTTTTAAATAACTTTAAGGGCCAAGAAGAGCAGATCTTTAGGTACATTAGAAAAAGATTTTAGGAATGGGAAACAGTAAAGGTTTGTGGTCCTTATTCCAATTCTAAACAATCCCCAAGAGAAACTATTGGTGGAATCAGAAGATGTTGCCAGAAGAGGGTTACTCGCTCCACTTCCTAATGTAAGGTAAGGTTGTGAGTGCTTACTTTTCCCTATTTCTCTGTGGACTCAATCTAGGTCAAGTTCTAGGTCTGAGCTGTGCATTGTTGCTTTTCTCTCTATAGTAAAGCAGTCACTGTTCAAAGAATAATTGCTACAACAGTAGTACCAGATTTGAGAAGTTTATATTACTGATAGTTATAGCCATCATTTACTCAGCACTTATGTGTAAGACATTGCTTTAAGTACATATATTACTTAATTAGGTGGGATTTCATGTCTCTATAGACTATTAGAGCAAGAAAGGGCCTCTGAGCTAATATGGTCCAACTCTTTCATTTTACAAATGAGAAAACTGGAGCCATGGAAAAAAATTAGATACTTGCCTAAGATCTCACAGTGAGTTATTGTGACTAACAAGGTGGCAACATGGCGAGGCTGACAGATACCCAAATGGACATTACGAAATCACCTGGGATCCTCAATCTTTTTTAGTTATTGACACAAACAGGTAATTTCTACACCTTCTACATTTGCCTCACAATTTAACTACCTCTGTACCTGACAATCTTTTAAAAAGACAAAGTATAATTTTTAGAGACAAAGAACCATATCCTTTCGTGTTTTACGAATGCTACTCACTTAGGCTCTTGAAACACATGAATATTGCATTGAGCTGAATTTCCCTTTTTTTCTATTTTTATCTTCATTTATGATCTCTTTTTAACATCTTACTTATAAAATTTACATTAAAAAACAGTGATAGCATTTTATCTGTGCATGTGTGTATTGAAAAAAAGCATTTACCTAAACTTTCTGGCTCCTGAAATAAGCTAATACATTTACTCCGCTCTGTGAGCCTGCACCTCTTCTTCCCACTGGAGTTAGAGAAAGAATCATCGCACAATTTGGGGGGGGGGTTATTTTCCCTCTGGCTGAAACTGGCCTGGCGAATACCCTGAGCAGTCTCTCCCCTGTTCTCGCCAAGCCTCCTCACATGCTCCGCGTTCTGCTTCTTGAAAATCCAGATGCTCTGGGCTCCGGCTTGGTCTCTCTGCCTAACATCTGATTTGAAACACTGCGCTGAAACCATCTGCTGTACTTGGGGAATAAAGGGCGGGGTGAGTGATGCTTTTTACAAATATGTCCAAATGGGGCAATCAAGAGAAGGATAATAAGACGCGAACGCCTGCTTGGTGCCGAGCCCTCCGGTCGGCTACTAGGTGGCTTTTTAGGGGATTTGTGTTCTTTGTCTCACACCAAGTGTGTCTCAGCTTGTGCATCTTACTGTTCTTTGGCAGCAAGATATCTGTTATACGCTCTGACTAAACCCAACATTTTTAATGGCGAAGTGAGAATTCTGAAGTTCAGAAACAGCCTGCGATGGATTGAAAAGTTACTATTCTTGAAAGATGCGCTTGAGCTCCTCAGCATCTTTTGTGGCGAACATGCATCTGCAGCAGCTATGATTCTTGTTTCTTTCCCTCACTATGGACCCATTTCCGATGGAGCTGGACGTGTGCCTCACAGCTCTGTTCAGGGATTTTGGTGGGCTGTCTGCAGGTTTTATGCAACATCTGTAAATCCTCGGCTTGGGTATGCTTCCAGCCACCGCTTTAATCTGTTCCTGGGATACAGTGCTCTAGGTTTTTATCATAGGGGGCTGTGGAGGCATCTGTTTCGCCGCTGCAAGCAGAGGATTGAATAGTAACCTCGGTTTCCCATGTGCTGTGGAACATGATGAGGAGTTCTTAGGAGACTGCAGTTACCTTCTTTAGCAAAATGTGTTCTCTTTTCCCAGAGAAGTAAAATCTCTGAGAGACATATTTTTCACGTTAATGTAGATGAAGCATTCAAGGCTGCTTGGGGCAGGGAAGTTACACATAATTTTTCCAAATATTTGTTCTTTCTGAGAGAGGAGTATGAGAGTAGGGATGTATCTGTGGGGCTCACATAGACGCTTAATGGAGACCGGTGGAATAGCTGAATAGAGAGAGGGTAGGAAGGCAGCTGCCAGGGACCCCGGGCAGAGGGTGCAGAAAGATTGGGATGGGCGGGCACAGTAGGAAACCATGCCTGACAAACATCTGTGCTGTGGTCTCTGTACCAATCCAGCTGCATCTGTGGCAGCCAAGATCTGTTAAATTGCTGGCTGGTATGTGAATTTTCCGAGACGTTGGCTGATGTGCACTTTAGTCTCTGTGGTTACATTCAAGAGAAAAGTGACTCAAAGCTTCCCTAGTATTCTCTGGGAAGGCTTCTGTGTGTCTGGACTGCATGGGCGCTGTTGACTTCAACCACTTTCAGTGTGTTTCAGTTGGTCTCTCAGGAGTGAGTCTGCTGAGAATCCCCCCACCATTCCACAGAAATATGAAATAGTCCCACAGTTTTTCACACAATCAGGGAAGTTCAAATATTCTTTTCTGATCTTTGAAGACGTTGATACTCAATTTAGAACTTTAAAATCCAAAAATCTCAAATCAAAAATAGAAAAGGCTTTCATTTACTAAAGAAAACGAAAACAAAAAAAATTTATTGAATTCTGTGAACGTTTTAGCCTTTTTTCCCTCCTTTTTCTCATACCTTTTCCCCTCCTGAGGACACAGCAAGAGTAAGCTGAAGCTGCTTTGTGGTGGGAACCCTGGAGTTTTCTTGCTATTATCAGAAAACTTTGAAAACTTTAAAAATACATATGTTAATGAATTTAAAGTGAGGGCCTCCTTTTCTGGCCAAAGTGCCCTGAAGAGTTAGTTGCCCTTTGTGCTAAGGAAAAATTAATTCCTAGGAAGTAGTCTCCCTCAAAGAGCCCCAAGCTAACAGTTCAATAATAAAAATAATATTAATAACAATAAAAAATACCATTTAGTGGCTACTGTGGGCCAGGCCCTTTATGAATGCTGGCTCCAATCTCAAAACACTCCTTTAAGCTGTTATTATTACCCCCATTTTCATGAGTGATGAGGTTGGGATTTGAATCCAGCTCTGTGAATTCCAATCCCCTGATCCTTATTAAAGCTCTCTCTAGAGTTGATTGCATTCTCTGAGAGGACTAAGAGTACTGAGCAAATTGTAGTGGACACTGGTAACTAGGACAGTTGAGATAGTAATAATTTGCTCAGTGGCTTAGGAATCACAAGAGCCTTTCCCTACGTGCATTATCTTACTTAGTTCTCACAACAAGCCAAGGACGTGTCTCCTCAACCTTTAAGTCACCCTGACCTAGTGATTCACCTTGGAGTCACCAGTAAGTGTGGACAAGCTCAGGACACTGCTGAGTCATCTATTGCAATTGCCCAAGACCCGGGTGCCGTGACACACGTCCTTCGTTCTGACCTGCTTCCTGCTCGGTTCCAGTCCCTCAGTCCCAACACCAAAGGGTACAGTTTTTCACTTAGAACCCTACTTTTGTCTTTTTAATTTGTTAACTGCTATTGTTTGTCCCAGCTGGACCCACACTGCCAAAGGTTTTGGCCACTGCTTTTCACCCTGATGCTATTTGGCTGATCTGGTAGGATGACTCACCCAGAACCAAAGTGTTAATACATTAGAAGCTCAGCTCAGATAGGAATTTGCGAGGGAGGAAACCCTACCCAGACTCTGCTTAAATTGCAAGACCAGCAGGGCCACTTCCTGGAGTGCCAATAACTCAAGGCATTAAGATACCTTTTGGGTTTAAACTATCCCCAGGAATACAAAAAGATGGAGAAAAATGGTATTTCTATAACTTCTCTGAGGAAGAATACTGTATATAGTGCAAGAAAAACACAAATAAACTGCTTCAGAGGGGAGAGTGACAGGACACCTAAGGTAAATTCTTGAATAGCAATAGCTGGCAAGAACAAACTGCTGAGAACAGTAGGAAAGGTAGAATTTGGTGGCCCAGGGTGCTCTTTCTCATTGTGGTCCTCAACATCTCCTGTAGATAATGTTGAACAGATATTTAAACAAAACAAAACAAAAAATAGCACCTGCTTAAGGCCCATCAGACTGTTAGCCTGCTAGGTCAACAGTGAGTCTCAGTCTGACTCTGGCCCAGTAGCCTCAGAACCCAGATGCTAACTATGCTTCTTGGCTGTTCGTCAAGCATTAGCTCCTTCCTGCTCCGGTGAAGTGGGTTTAGAATGGATGTAGGTGCCATTCTCGTCGTCGTCGTCATCATCATCATCATCATCATCATATTTTCAGATGAGAAGCTCTGAAAGGTTAAGTGAAATACCCAATTCCATTCATCAAGGAAGAAGTGATGGCTTCTAAAACTACACTATGACCCCTCTGTAACAGTTCACTTTGAAAGGGATACTATCCTAAAAATCCAACAATGGTGATAGAAGACCGGAACAGATCCTATATTATGTTTCCTGACAAATGAGCTTCTTCTTCTCTTTCTAGTATGTTAGGAAGGCTTTTTTCTTAAAAGCATCCTGACTTATGCCCAAAGTGGATAATATTAGTATTTGCCTCTTGCTCTATTAATAGAACATGTTCTTAATGAATGTTAATAAGCACACACGTGTCTTTAGTGACCACATCTGAAGGGTGATTTCATGTCCTTTCCCGTTAGGGCACTGCTGTTCAGTCTCCAGCTGACCAAGAGCCAGGTCTTCCTGGTTCAGGAATATTTCCATTAAAGTGTCTGAACAGTTCTTTTGCTTAGGACTTTATACTCTCCTTAGAAGTTCAGGGGAGAGAAATCAAGATGACCTAGGAACTAAGCCATATATATTACCTCAAACGTGAACTGTAGTTTAAACATAGTGAACATTTCAAACTATCTAAAGGCGTGAGTGTGGTGTGAGGGTCCCGATCCATTTTCATTAGGGTGTTCTCAGAGTCCTAAATGAGGAACGGCGTGGCAATGGCATTGCCCGAGTCCTATTCTAGATACCTTCTTCCATCAGGCTGGTTTAACGTTCCTGGATTGAATTGTCCACTTCTCCAGCCCAAGCTGGTTTTTGTTTTTTTCCCCCCAAATCTCAACATCTATTTCCTATGTAGTTGCTAAAAGGTTAGGATTCAAGGCAAAGATATTTTCTGCCGTAACCAGCCACAATTTAACTGCTCTACGGCTATTTCTCTTATCAACTCTGGCTCTAAATCCTAGTGTACGGGTGTGTGCAGTGTGAGACCCTGATTTCTCTCAGACTACTATTTGTGATTTCTACTGTGCAGGGAAGGCAGGTTTGTTTATAGAGCTCCAGGGCTTAAAGAAGAAGAAAGATTGTCGCCAGGATTCTGTCCCTCCTGAACGACACTCCTTCGATCCCTCTCACATCTCTCCTCCTTGGCTGCATCTCACCCTTCACCTGGAACTGCATCGACTCTGAGACCTTCTCCTGGCCATTGGCTGAGCACTGCCCACTGGGGATGGTGATGGGAGGAGTCTGTGTGGGCTGCAGGGCTGGCTAGAAAGCCGTGGGCCCTCCAAAGGCAATGAGCACCCACCAGCTTGTCTTTCTGAATGAGAGGCAAGGCACATTTGACTCTGATAGAACTCAGGGGAGACAGAGGTCTCTCCTTGTTCTACCTATTTAAAATGAATAAAGAGTAATAGTCTGGGGAGGAACATTAAAAAAAAATGAAAAGAAAAGACAGGAAAAGATGAAAAAAATGAGGAGGAGGCTGAGAAAGAGGACCCAGACCTTCCACCCTCACTGCACCTGTATCTGCTCTGTCATTACCTTTGCTATTCACTGGAGTTCTGAGTATGGTCTTCATTCAGAAAAGGAGTCTGCTACAAAGATAAAAAATTGAAAACCGTTCATCTTGTCCACTCCCTTCGTTACAAAGATGGGTAAAATATGCTATTGGGAAGTTATTAGAAGCTGGGGAATATCAGAAATACCACATATGATCTTTTCACTTTTTTGAATTAGTAAAATATGTTGTGGGGTATAATGCTGACCTGCTACTGTTAGATACGTGGAGGCCAGATATACTCTGCATCATGCAGTCTCTCCAGAAAATATTATTTGCAACCTTTGGTAAGGGTGCTCAATCCACTTGAGACAGATGAGAAACATTCTTTGGGAATAATAGTGTCTTCTCCCTTAGAAATGTTTCACATGCTGCAAAGTTGCTGCCATATGGTTCCCATAAAGGTTCTGCCAAAATTTCCATGGTTGTCACGAGAGCTCCTACCTCCTCTGTTCTTTTAATCTCCTGCTGCGGGTGGCAGACATGGGAGAGACAGGCAAGCTGCAAAGGGAAGTCCATGAAATAAAATTAAAGCTCTACAATTGTGTTTGTGTCAGTGTAGACGGAGGCGCTTCCCCACCTTGCTTTGCTCAGAGGTGGGTGTGAGATCGTACAGGACGATCTGGAAGACGTCCCGTGGCAGTCACTTTGTTTTGTCCAGAAGCTGGAAGGCAAGCAAAAGGCAAGTGTTGTGTCTTTTGGAAGGCCTGGGCAGGGGTCTGGGGGTGGAAGGGTGGTGGGGGCTTAAGGAGAGAGGGCTTTGGGGACTTTTACTGTATAAAGGAAAGAGAATGGTGCCTAGAGGCTAGTCTGAATTTGTAAAACAGCATAACAACATGTAGAAAGGGACAGCATGCAGAAAGACTACCACTGCTGATTATGTGTTTTTGGCAGGCAGGGGAGAAATAGGCTCGGTGCCCATGTGGGAACTGGACTTGTTTCTTTTCTCCTTCACATAATTGTTTTGAGTTCCTTCTGTTTCTTGGTGAGCTGTATTATAGTCTCTCTCCCGAACTCCCACCCTAAATTCTATGTATTCAAGTGATTGACAACTTCCTTCTTTAGAAAAGTGCAGAATACTCTTGAAGGTAAATGGCAACATTACGAGATGGGATCATAGAGTCTGTAGTTGTGGAACATATGCTACTGTTTGCTAACTTTTGACTGCGCATTTTGAAATAGATTCTTTGAGATTAATGAACAATTATTAGCTCTGGAATGGTGTTTGCTAAGTTGGATGTGGATTCATTTTGTAAACCTCGTCTATGTGTTTGGACTTTTTTATCTTTAGTAACAGCTTACGTGGATCACCTGTTTTTATTTTGCTGCGACTGTTCCAAGTAGGTAGGCAAAAAGAGAATTCTGGCCCCTGCAACTCATTCCAAACACTATACTAAAGAAATAAAACCTCTAGTCTGGTCTTGCTGAGCTTGGCAACCCCAATGGGGCTTATATTTCTGATCTCATGTCTCTTTTTCTGCAGTTGATCTGTTTGACTCATCAAGAGAAGCTTTACCACGTGCTGGAGAGTGGTGAGGTGAAATGGAGGTCACCAAGGAAGAGCATCCATGCTGGTCCTCACTCTAGCCTGAGGTCCACTGGTGCACGTTCTCTGGGTGATCTTTCCCACTGAGGCAAATGTTTGCCACTGCGTGGAGCTCTGGTGCAAAGCTGGTACTTTCCTTCCACTCCCTCCACTCAGGGTCCTGCACCAGCCTGACGCCTGCCTCTCACGTTGCAGGTGGGCTCGGGGCTTCAGCTCGGTGTGGCTGAGACAGTGAATGGATCTCACCCTCCCGTCTTCCTCCCCCTCTACCGTATTTGAATTGTCTCTGCATGGTTGCAAATGAGGTAATTAAATATATCCTTGAAGAATATTGAAAATGGTAACACCCTCCTCCTTGCCTTATTCTGCAGGAGTACAGTCCCTCAAACTACCAGGTTGTCTTGTCAAATGAGTTATTGTTTTTCAAAATATATCCTGAATGGCATCCTTTATAATTAAGGCTTCTGGCTTTCAGTTTAAAGTGATATTTGCCAGTAAAAGCCTGCCAAAAAATAAATAAATAAAAGCAGGCTTACCGTTAAATATTGATTTAAGCTTGGAAACTGGCTCCAAATTTTGTTATACTAGTCTTGATCTCCACGGCCTCTGGGCATCTGTTTCAATTTGGTCAAATTGAAATGGGGAGGGACAGTGCCAGGCTAACAGCAAGGTGATCCAATATAGTAGGATGAGTTGTATTTGATGAAAAAGAGCCAGGCAAAGTCATCTACAGGTCCTGGGGATAGGTGAACTGGGCTCAGAGAAAATAAAAGCTGATGGGCATCTTAACCCATCC
The DNA here is from genome assembly GCA_963574885.1 of Lepilemur ruficaudatus. NCBI lineage: Eukaryota > Metazoa > Chordata > Mammalia > Primates > Lepilemuridae > Lepilemur > Lepilemur ruficaudatus. The sequence continues at coordinate 3,818 of CAUYRT010026031.1, read as the reverse complement.
CACGGGCTGACCTGAGCCAGTGCTTGTTTTTTTGAAACGTAAAAAAAATGTTGGGTTACCTTTGGAAGGCAGAGTGTTTTGTCTTTTTTGCCTTTCTGCGTATCCTGCTGTATGTAAGCTTTTCCTCCGACTGGTCTGGATGGGCATTTTTCCTTATGATCTTTTCACGGTACTGCTAGGGATGTTAAAAAGCCCTGGTACGAAACTTTTCCAAATTTCTCAATCCCTACTTCAAGGTTTTCTCCTGTCTAGGAAAAAGAATAAGGTTCTCAGAAGAATTTTCTCTTCCTGAGTATATATGCTTGGAAATTGTTCTTATCCATTTCTGTCTCTGACAAGAGAAGGTGAACAGGAAGAGGGAGAGTTAAAAATTCCTGAAAAAAGGGCCCTCGATGAAACCGAATTCCATGGGCGCAAAGTGCCTGAGATCTATTAGTTTTGACAACCCCAGTTTTTCCAGTGTCTCTCATCACCTGTAAAGTTAACAAGGGCTGATGAGCGATGATGAGGCAGGGTACTAGTTTGTGTTTCCAGACTCATAAATATTTCACAATACCATTTCCTTACAATCAGATACATTAGTTTGCTAAGCGTGGGTGCCACTGGATGTTCCTTCAGCGCGTGTTTAACAAAAACCTTGTTTTTAAATCAGCAGATATGGGGGGAGGTCAGGGTGTACATCACTTGTTACAATACCTGGCCTTTCAAATGCACGTTCTAATTCTGTGAGAGTTGGTATTTGACCTCTAGAAACTGCTGCTGTCTCCCTTGAAAAATATATTGTTATGTTGAGGCAAAAAAGCATCAGTCTTAGCCACACTCTCACATTCTTCCTTGTTCTCTAGCCCCACCGATGTGTTTCTTTGTACTTCACATTGTGGACAGTAGAATCAGGCACCAAAAGGTGAATTTAATTTGGAGCAAACCTCTGTCTTGATAGAACTGCCTCTACCCAGGCTCAAGTGCAGCAACCTACAATTTCCTGAGGCTGTGCCTCACTTAGCGCTATCACAGGCTCTGCAAACTGAGTCCAGCCTCAGCATCTCTGATAGCTAACCCAACTCCAACAACAAAAGGGGCATAGACCACACACGGCATCCAAGTAGCAATGGTTTTCTCCCCGATGTAATCAAACAGAGTGCACGGATATCACTTGATTAACAGCTGCGGTATTAATTTCCCTTTTTGGTTGCTTGACTCACAGCAAGAATCATGTCAAGGCAGCAGAGAAGCAATTAAATTGATTTTAATCTTTGTCAGGGAAGATAACATGCCTCTTTCTCTTCTCATTTAAATAATTAAAGTTTCAGTAGGTATTATTTCTGGCTTTAAAGAAATTGGTATCTTAATGTAATAGAATCCTTGTAATTATATACTTAATGGTTCTTAATAAGTTAATCATGGTTTTTCATTTAACATGTATTTTTTACTTATTAAACTTTTATTTGTTATAGTATCTTTGCTTTCAAGAAGAAGGAGGAAAACACAAAGAATGATGGATATAAAACGGTGCTGTCATTTCTCATTATTAATCCTTTTGACATTTATCTCCTTCTTTCGTGGTGTCTTGGACTTAAGTTTGAAGTAATATTTTTACATTTCAGTGTATTTAAAAGAAACCCATTTCTTTCAATAACAACATACTTAATTTTAATAATGGGGTTTTTGGCTTCTGTGAAAACTTCCTTATAGAATATCATATGTGCTTAAATTGTGTGGGACTCTTTTCAGCTTAAAATTTCATATGGAAATATTGAAAAAATATTGCAAGTTGTTTTAGATATTTTACTCTTCACCCCAACATTGCGAGACGTATTTCAAACAAAAGGAAATAGTGATAAAATTCATAAATCCAGTGGCCTTCCTCATGAGATGCTGGATTTTAGCTGCAGTGCATGTGTAGCCTACAGAATGTTGAGCACTACATTGGTTGCTACCAGTGGGGTGAGTGACTCGTGAAACAGAGGAAGCGTTATCCTGGAGAGAGACTAGTTCTCAATTCAGATTCCTATCAAGAAGTGAGCTTTTCACCAAAAGGTTTCAGAAATGCTTTCTTTTCAGGGTGCTGAACACTGACTAAGAGGAGAGAGTACACATCACACAGAGACCATGGGCCCTGGACCAGAAACACTGACAATAGAGAAAAGCAAAGCCAGCGTCCTGTAGCCAGTCCTTATACCCAGCGTTTTGGAGGGGTGCCATCTACTGTAGAAATAAACTGATAAAGACTGAGTTCTTCAGTTGGTATTTTGAAAAAAGGGCCACAGCAAGCTCATATACTACGAATTGCAAAATGTCACTGCTTCTGGGTGGACAGATTACAAAAAGACACCTCTCTCCTAGCATGGCTAGCAAAGGGTAGGCTGGATTTCAACCCTTCCTTCCCCTCCTCCTGCTGAGTGCACAACCTGCACAACTGTATGTGGTTTGCAAACATGCATATGTAAAGACTAACAACTTCTGAAACAAACTCTGAAGCAAGGAGTGAACATATTAATGCAGGTGACAGACAAGGTAAGCAGCATGGGCAGACAGAAGCATCACAGAGGCTTCAAGAAGACTGCTCCAGAGAAGCTCGTAGTAGATACCTCTTGACCACACTAATTAACAATTATTGCCAGTTCCTTAGTATTTGGAAACTTGGAAACATATTGTATGTCCTTTATAGTTTGTTATAGAGTATGTGTATGGGATTCTTTTTTTTAAAAAAAAGTTTTTTAAATTGATATTTAAAATTGTATGCATTTATCATGTGCAACATTATATTTTGAAGTAGTCATGTGTCATGAATATGCTTTCTGTGAAATGCTTCGTTACATGATTTTGTCATTGTGCAAATATCACAGACTGTACTTACACAAACATAGATGGTATAACCTACTATGCACGTAGGCTATTGGGATAGCCTATTGCTCCTAGGCTACAAACTTGTACAGCATGTTACTGTACTGTAGGCAATTGTAACGTAATGGTATTTGTATAACTAAACATAGAAAAGGTACAGTGAAAACATGGTATTACAATCTTATGGGACCACCGTCATGTATGTGGTCCATTGTTGACTGTTATGCAACATACAACTGTATATACACATTGTGAAATGGCTAAATCTAGCTAACAAACAAATGCATTACCTCACATAGTTATCATTTCTGTGTTGAGAACACTTAATATCCACTGTCTTAGAATTTTTCGAGAATACAGTATGTCGTCATTAACTATACTCACCAAGCAAGTGACTACAGAATACAATAGATCTCTTGAACTTATTTTGCCTAACTGTAATTATGTATCCTTTGACCAATATCTCCCCAATCCTGTTCCCACCTATAACCGCCCCATAATAAAACCTTTTCTAGCCACAATTTTAACCTCTACTTCTGTGACAATGACTTTCTTTGTCTCTTTTTACCTTCCCCCCCTTTTTTATTTCAGCATATTATGGGGGTACAGATGTTAAGGCTACGTATATTGCCCTTGCCCACCCTCCCCCCTTGAATCAGAGCTTTAAGCGTGACCATCCCCCAGATGGTGTCCATCGCACTCACTATGTATACATATACCCATCCCCTCCTCCCTCCTCCCATCTGCCTGCCACCCGATAAATGTTATTCCTGTATGTCCACTTAGGTATTTACCAGTGAAACCGATTTGCTGGTGAGTACATGTGGTGCTTGTTTTTCCATTCTTGGGATACTTCACTTAGTAGAATGGGTTCCAGCTCTATCCAGGAAAATACAAGAGGTGCTATATCACCATTGCTTCTTATAGCTGAATAGTACTCCATGGTATACATAGACTACATTTTATTAATCCAC
>CAUYRT010026029.1:0-28381 GCA_963574885.1 Lepilemur ruficaudatus | reverse complement strand
AATTGGCCAACTAAAAATATATAGAAAAAATTAGCCGGGCATGGTGGCACATGCCTGTAGTCCCAGCTACTCGGGAGGCTGAGGCAGAAGGATTGCTTGAGCCCAGGAGTTTGAGGTTGCTGTGAGCTAGGCTGATGCCACTGCACTCTAGCCAGGGCAACAGAGTGAGACTCTGTCTCAAAACAAACAAACAAAAAGAACAAAGATAATAGAAAATTATGGTAAAATAATTAGGAGATGATGAGTTTAGAGTATTTCTCATCTTTGTTTTTAACATAATTTATTTAATCATAAGTTTATATAGTTTAATTTTTAATAATGCTGTGTTTAAAAACTAGCTCTCAAAGTTCCTGAAAATTTAACAGTCAGCTCTAGGGAACTGACCCCGGCCAGCTCTAACACATCACTGACTCTTTCTGATTCCATAACCTGAGCTTTTAACTACTGATGTAACTAAGAACTAAAACATGAGGGAAAAAAATGGCAAAAGGTCACTTACACCTTCAATCCTGCCATCTCGCTCCTCATACAGGACCTGACTCTGTCATTGATTCGCTGATCCCCTTGCATTGCTTGTCCCTCCATACCTGGATTCTGACCCAGCACCAGTGTTCAAAGCTACACCATGCTAAAATATCAATATTTTTGCAGGGTGGGGGGAGACAGAGTCTTGTTCTGTCTGCCAGACTGAAGTGCAGTCGTGTCATCATAGCTAACAGCAACCTCAAACTCCTGAGCTCAAGCAATCCTCCTGCCTCAGCCTCCCGAGTAGCTGGGACTATAAGCATGCACCACCATGCCTGGCTAACTTGCTCTTATAGTAGAGACAGAGTCTCTACTATAGAGACAGGGTCTTGCTCTTATTAAGGCTGGTCCCAAATTCCTGACCTCAAGCGATCCTCCCGCCTCAGCCTCCCATAGTGGAGGGATTACAGGCATGAGCCACCATGTTCAGCCTCCCTCAATATCTCTTAAATGCAATCTCTGCCCCCCTCCATTCCTACCACCACTAATGTCAATAGAGTCCTCATCTCGCTCCGAAATTATTTCACTGAGCTCTCAGTTGATCTCAGGTTTCAACTCTCAGATCCGTCTTCCATACTGCTCTGAACATGTTCTCGAATTGTAAAGCCACCTGCTTAAAAAACCTTCAAGCTCTCCAATAACTATTATGTTGATTCATGATTCTCAATCCTGGCATTTGGTCCTTCGTGGTATGGTTCCAATACACCTCTACCATGGTAACTTTTAAAACTTGATTTCACAGACACTACGTGCAACGAGACCCACCTAACAGCCTAAGGCAGGTGAGCCTCTCTCTTCCACAAGGTCACACGGGGACCAAGGTTTCTTTCATCCTATTTCTCAGCCATCTTAAAGGCATTGCCTTCTATGTGTTCAAAGCTTCTATATGATCAAAACTTGTTTGCTACCATGTCTTCCTTCCAACCAATGGAAAGGAAAAAAATGAGGACATAAGGAACAAGTCATTTCTTTTGATGGAAGTGACACAGAAATTGTACATATCACTTCATTCACATGGTATTGGGGAGATCTTACATGGTCACATCTAACTTCAAGGGAATATGGGAAATATAGCCCCTGTGTGTTTCTTATAAAACTCCAGGGTGGGAAGGTGGTGTGGTGTTCTATTATTAATTAAAGACATCATAGATTAATACAATGTTCAAAGTGTAGTACTTAAGATATGACATCCCAGGAATAAATAAGGCATTTTAATTTTCTATATTTTTGGATCATTATTGGTGGTCTTTGCTCTGGTTATGCCCTCTAAAGATAATTTATAAGGGAAAAGAGAAATTCCCTATACCTTTATCAGGAAATAATAAATGTTTTGGTTGTAGGCTACCAATACCAATTAACATGTTAAGTGGCTTAAGATATCACGCTTTCTTATGAAATAATGAATATTGAATAGAATGGTCTACGTAGTTTCAAAGATGCAAGGAAACTAAGTTTTCTAAACTCATCTTCCTCCAGCAACTGATTCCTTTCTGCAATCTAAAGGGAACTGTTAGTTCACAACAATTAAATACATATATTTCTCTAATTTGCCCAAGGTTATTCTAAAATTCACTGTCAACTAAAATATTCAGACTCAGTGTCCTGGATAATTCAACAATATAATTTTGGGAGGTTATTTTAATGTTGTAACTTAAAATACTAGAATCTAACATTGGTTGATAATGTGGATATGATATTGCTTGGTGTGAATTCCTTACTTCTTTACAAGAGTTTGACAAGTATCCATGAGGTGCTGGTCACTTTGCTGAGTAATATGAAGGAAACAGAGATGTGTAAGACACACCCTGCTCCCTTCCATTTCCACTCCCAACACCCGAGTCCAGGCCCTGGACGCTCATGTCAGGAAGATTGCAATCGCCTTCCAACCACTTCTCACACCCCTTCTCACACCCCTCCATCACACCTGGTATGCTATCTGGTCAACATTCCTAAAACACAACTTTTCATTGTATCACTTCCATGTTCAAAAACTTGAACAGCTCCCTACCACAATAAAGTACAAATTCCTTAGCCTGGTCTTCCAAGTCTTCAATGGTGAAGCTCCTTTCTGACCTTGTCTCCCACTACCCACCTTGTGACTCCAACTAGTCCTTGTCCACGAATGTGTCTTCAAAATTGGGACTACCGTCCCTTTGATCATGCTGTTCTCCTTGCCTGGAAAGCAATACTGTGAAACCAAAGGATCTTCCCCATCCTTCTAAGTCAAAGCTTCATTCAAGCTTCTCATCTTACCTTGCCGATCCATTAGGATCTCTCTAGCTTCCGATGCCTGTCATTTGGTCCGTACTGTGACCGGTGCCACGTATGGCAGAAGTGGTATGGACTATTAATTGTATTAACTGTTTCAGTCAAGACTTGGTTAGAAATGCAACTCAAGCAAGCTTTGACCCAGAAAAAAGGATATTTATTGAAAGAATACTGGGGTAACTTACATCATTACAATCAAATGGCAAAATCAGAGGTGCAGCTGGACTTCAAGAGCAATTGAAAATGAGCATTCCCTGTACTCTTCTCTGTGTCTTGCCTCTGCATCTCATGGGTTCACTTTGTCTCCTGTTAAAGCAGACAGCTTCCTCCACATGGCAGGAAATAGGGCATCCAACAACTGTGGAACATCCCCATCTAGTGATGCCTCCTTCACCCAGACTACAAAGAAACTTATTTTTGTATACTTCCAGTTAGAAAAATCCTAGGAAAGAATTCAAATAGGCCTGACAAAGGCCAGGTACCCATCCATTCCTGAGTCACTCAGCTGTAGCCAAAGTGGTAGTGTTATTTAACACATACCTACTACTGAGAAATCAACTCCTGTAATATTAATACCAAGGGCTGATCCCAGAGTAAATGAAATATTTATGAATAAGACAATAATCCCAAAAGGTGTCTGGTACAATCCACCACTTGGCTTCTTAGAATTAAGTATGCACACACACAGACACTGTTTTCAGGGTACCTGAGTGCCATAGTGCCATTCCTGTGACACCATTCGTCAGTCCCTCAGACCTAATACTCTGGAGTAAGCGTTTTAGAGTCCTAAGAGCATAGGCACTACACAGATCCCTGCTCCCTCAATTTCTGCACCCCTACGCCTACAGGGTTTTAGGACCTTATGCAGTGAGCCTTACTGGGCTGTCTCTAGTCCCAGGCTATTCAGGGCTGCTGGATAACCCCCCATTTCATCCCCAGGTCTGCTCTGCAAGCTGCCTGTGTCCTGTGAAGCTGATCTGGATGCACTAAGTAAAAGGGTTACCTTTCTCTCTAGCTTCTAATTTAGTAGAGCTACTGGGCAGCCCCTGCGGAAGACCAGATAAAGGAAGAAGAGTCAAGTCAGAGCATGTACTCCCCAGCTCTCTTTCTGTGGGGTTGCCATGGGCTGATGGCATCCGTTGGCTAAAGGCCACAGTTCTTCTCTGTCCACAAAGCCTCTCTCTCTCTCTTCCCTCCTCTCTTTCTCTCTCTCTCTCTGCAAGTTTCACTAACCTCTCATAGTTCTGTTCTCCGTTCCTCAATTCTTGTCTTGTGTCTTGACATACAACAAAGCTAGAATAATATAGATAGCTTTTGACAATTCAGCTCAAGATGGCAGGGGAATCAAAGACTCTTTGAGCATAATTCATCAGAATCATGCAAAGGAGGCTCATGTTGGCAATATCAAAGGGCTATTTATAGTTCTCCCTAAAGTATCTGGAGAGCTCACCTCTCGCCCTGCACAAAGTGACCACCATCCCTTCATTCTCTTCCAGTGGAGAATCAGGTGGAACTGTGGGACTCACCAGTGCTGAGAAGAAGAGGAGACAGGACCCTGGAACCCTGGAACTAAATGGGCTTGTTGGGTAGGGGAGAAGCAGGGGTCTAAAGATGAGGTTGGTTTTCCCAATATTTGCAAGAGGAATGAACATCGGAGTCTGCCCACTAGACCAAGGACTGAGGACTCAAGACCACAGAGGAGGCTTGGATGAATTGGAAAGAACAGGAACCACTCACAAATCCTCCCTCTCACCATGGACCAGGAACAGACTCAAGAATGAGATTTGAACCTGGAGTAAAGGATTCTTTTGGATATTTTTGTGGACTCTGTGGTGTAGTTGACCTGCTAGGAGTCTAGGTTGCTCGGTAATAGAGTGTTTCACTTCTCCTTTTCGTTGTGAAGGTTCTAGTCCACTGTTAAGTTACACTGAGTCCTGGGTCATTGGACTCATTCCCCAAAGCTGTAGCCATTGAGCTTCTAGACAAGTAGCCTATCCCCAATTCTCCCGCCCACTCAGACCATTAAAAAAAATAAATAGATAAGAAGGTTTTAAAATGTTAATCTCTTTGAATTTTGTTTCATTTCAGCTGAATAGTTCTAGAGTCATCACAGTGATGAGACACAGGCCCACAGTGTAACTGAAACACAGTCATATTTTTTTCTGTAAGGCCCACTTCCCCAGGTGGAATAAAATAAAAAATTAACAAGCCAACAGGCCAGTGACAGCAGAAGCACTCTTTGAAAAGCTAGCAGAGCATATATTCACTTTCTATTGCTGCTGCAACAAATTACCACCAATTTAGTGGCTTAACACAACACACATTTATTATCTTACAGTTTTTATGTTTAGAAAAGTCACAGTTCTATAGGATGGGCTTGGCCGGTTTCTCTCCTCCCAATCTCAAGGCCAAAATCAAGGTCCCAGGCAGCCCTAGCTCTTCTGTGGAGGCTCTGGAAGAAGACACGCTGCCGGGCCCACTCAGAGTGATGGCAGAACTCAGCCCCTTTCGGTTGCAGGTCTGAGGCCTCTGTTTCCCTGCTGGCTCTCAGCCAGGGGTTGTTCTCAGCTCCTAGAGCCTTGATCGTGGGAGGCTCTCTTCATTTTTAAAGCCAACAACAGTGAGTAAAATGCTTGTCATGCTAAAAACTCCTCTGTCTTCTCTTTTCTGCCATATTTCTCCAGCTGGGGGAAGTCCACTGCTTTTAAAGGCTCGTGGGGTTAGATTGGATCTACCTGAATAATCAAGGATAATCTCCTCATTTTAAGGTCCACAACCTTAATTATGTCTGCAAAGTCCCTTTTACCATGTATGGTAACATAGTCAGTTTCCAGGGATTAGGGCACGGACATCCTTGGCGGCCATTCTGCCTACCACAGAAGACACTGAAGGCAGATGGCTGCCAAGTGCAAAGAGGGGACAGCGTAGACCAAGTGATGTCACTTTTATGCCTGCTTTCTTTTTGGTTATCTCATCAAATTCATTCTACTTGGAAAATGTTATGAAAATAAATTTGTTAATTTCAATATACTTTTTGTAATTATATATGTAAATATATAACATACATGTAGAATATATACAGAGTGTCAAAATTTTAGAGCTGCATATTTAGCCCACTCAATTAATGGAAAATTATCTACCACATAACCCAGTTAGCAAAGCCAGTACTCCTAATGAAGGTAATCCATCAATTAAATCAGACTTACCATCAGAAAAAAGACTCTGGCTTAATTTTTCATCCAAATGAATGCATTAATTATAAAATCCACCAGAAAACATATGAATCACAATGGCAAGCTTAGAATACCATAAGAAAAATTGCTAGAAGTTGTCAATATCAAAATGTTATAATTATTATATATATTACAATTATATTATAATGTAATTTGTTATATAATTATGGATTTTTGTAAGTGATAAAATTAAGAATAAATCTATTTGCTGTTTTTCATTAATTAACTTGTAATAATGTAACATTTAATGTGTAGTTAAAATTATGTTTTTTACGAAGGGAGGCTTAGAATAAAAGGCAAGGTATTCCTTTGTCAGGTGGGTGTGCCTGTGTGTACTAAAAGCAGATGTTTGGCTGCTGGGAACGTCATGGAGGGAATTACTTTGATGCAATGGTAGCCCCCAAGTACTCTCTCGGGAAAGCTATCTTAAAGGTCACAGAACAGAAAGGCTTGCCAAATTATTAATAAAATACTTGGATCACACAGCTTATTTAACCAATTTAAAATATAGCAAGAAGCAAGGGAAAGAGATAGGATGAGTTAACACCTTAGGATGGGGTATAAGCAGGTGGAAACAGGGTTGACTTCTCTCCATCAGGCACCACAGACATAGTTTGTAGAGCCCACACGCTCTTAGGATCCCATACAATTGTTTTATTTTCTTTTAAAATCAGAAGGAAAAAAATAAAAGTAATCCAGCCTGGATTATATTATCCTTTATACCAATATAGTAGTAAAATATAATTTTTAATACTTCTTTATGGAGGAGCATCCCAGGACGGCTTCTGCCCACTCCTCGCTGGCCAGAACTCAGGCATAAGACCCCCAAGCCCAAGCTAGCCAGAGGGATTGGGGCATATGGTTTTCCTGTGCGCCAGTAAGAGGAAGTGGCATTGGGGGAACATCTAGCTTTATCTCTGTCAAGTCAGCCTGTCTGGTCACCAAATCATTTTCTCTTCCCAGCAGGTAGAAGACAACCCAAGGCCCCATCTTGTCACCAGCTGATAAGCAGCAGCCTCTATTGGTCCTGACCCTCTCAGTCGGGCAACCTGTGAACTAAAAACCAAAGTCTTTCATTGCACTAATGCAAAAAGTAAAAGGGTAGCTTAGGAACAATGAATACTTCTACTTAAAACAAGTTGAAGAAGAAACCTCGGACGAATGCTGCGCCGTAGCAATCCTGAAATCCCGCCGGGCACTGGGAAGACCCCCACGCTGGGGGCAGGGACAGTTCCTGGACTGGCCCTGGATCTGCTCTCTGGAGGGAATCCCTTGGCTGTTATCCTCTGTGGCTCTTTATCAGAGGGAGCCATTGCAGCCTCTTTTCTCCTTGTGGAGGCACGGCCACAGGGCTTGTTTTGAGTCTCAGTTGGAGGATTTTTTGATCAGACTTATGGTTTCTTCAGCAACACAATTCCTGCAAAACCCCAAGTTTCTGACGCATTTTCTTTTAATCAGATTCATATGCAGCAATCACACCCAAAGTTCCTTTGTAGACATAGCTCTGCTTTCTAGACATAGACTGCTTTTGCTGCTTTCCCCTCCCTCTGTATCTTTCTCCCAATTTAATGTCAACCACCCTGAGGCTGTTAGGCTTAACCAGGACCATCACACCCAAGTCACTTCATCTAACTGAGCCATTTTACTGTAAACATGACCGCTCCTTCACCCAGCAGCCAGCGCTGGCCACATGGTTCTGTTTTAACTTCAAGCACCTCAGTTAGCCACGGGGAGTCCATTTCATCTGTCGACTGGGGGCATAACTAACAGTGTTATGTCTCTTACCCTTTTGTGGTTTATAAGCAAATAGCTTTCTAGGCTCAATTTTCTGTACCCCTTTTATTCCCTTTTATTTCTCCTTGCAGACCAACCAATTATTTCCTAAAAACATCTCTTTCTTCTAACACTTTACCAAATGAATCCCAGAATGGCCAACACCCACCAACACTTGGATTGTCTGAAACCAGTTCCCACACCACAGTTTTATGAAATGTTACTGCTGTGTGACTTGGGTCCCCATCTTTCCAATTTCGGATATTAGTTCCTCCCCTGCCTACCACTGAGCCACTAAGCAAATGCCACATTTGGTTTCTATCACGTCAGAACCCACTTTCCATGAGCATGAGAAAGCAACACTAGTTGCTACAACAGAAAAACTCTAAATAATGGCTCAACTTTAAGTGTTTACTTCTCACTCGTGTCACATCACAGTTCACTGTGGGTGAGGTGGCTCCCCATCTCATAGAAAGCCTTCTGGAACACAAAGCCTCCAAGTGACCATGGAAGGGAGAGAGAGACCAGAAGATAAATCTGGATATTTATATGGCCCAGACTTGAAAGGGGTTACTTCATTTCTTCCTGTCTTCCATTGCCCAGGATTCGGTCACAGCTGTGTTGGCTCTGGCACAACTACAAAGGCTGCTGGATATGTAGTGAGCTGGGAAAAGGAAATGGTGTGGTGAACACATGGGATTGTCTCTGTCTCTGACATATCATGCCATCCTTCCTAGTCCTTGGCTCCTTTTTTTTTTTTTTGATGCTGCACATCTCAAGTAGCTTCTTGAGAAGGATTATATAGAGGTAAAATCTAGGGACCTCACATGTCTTAAAATGTCTTTAGCCCCACACTCATTAATAGCATGTCTGGGTATAAGATTCTTGGCTAGAAATTTTAGTTTCCTTCAGAATTTTATAGTAATAGCCCTCGTATCTTCTAGCTTCCAGTGTTCCTGTTAAGAAGTGTCTCATCATTCTGATTCTTTTACATGGGATGCACTTTTCAATTTGGGGATTTTGTCGTTGTTGTTGCTGTTGTTTCTCTCTCTCTCTCTCTCTCTCTCTCTCTCTCTCTCTCTCTCTCTCTCTCTCTCTTTCTCTCTCCCCCCTTGCCCTCCTGGAAGTTTGTAAAATTTTCTCCTTGGTACTCTAGGAATTTGACATTTGACATGAGTTGTCTCAATGTGGATCTATTTTCATTCATTTTTCTGGACACTGGTGACCTTTTCAATTTGGGAACTCATGTCTCTACCTTTGGGGGATTTTTCTTGAAATCTTTTATTCTCCTATTTGTTGTTCCTTTCTAAATGCCTGATATTCACATATTAAACCACCTGGACTATTTTTATGATTTTGTTTTCTCTCGTATTTTTTATATGGTTGCCATTTTGTTCTACTTTCTGAAGAGGTGTCCCCAATGTTATTTTCTAACCCTTTTTTGGACTTCATTTTTTATCATCAAATTTTTAATATCCAAGAGCTCTTTCGTATTCTCAGAACATTTCTCTTTATGGCAACCTATTCTTTATCCACAGGCACTATCTTTTCTAAAAAATTTCTTTCAGGATGTTAATTGTTTGAAGGTTTTTTCCACACACAATTGGTTTCCTACAGAAAGCTTTATTCCTATTCCTTTTCTTAATAGAAGCCTTCTTTGGATCTCTACTGACTGTTGGTTGTGGAACACTAAACAGCTGACTGGATGATGAAGGAAGCTTGTTGACTGTGAAGATCTGGTCAAATTTTGCCGACAGAATCTCCCAATGTTCTCCCTGAATGCCAGTTTTTTGGAACAGAATGAGAGAAGATGGCTGGAGGTAGAAGTGGGGCCTCTACTTTCCATAGACATGTTTTGGTTCAACCCTCATATTTTCAGCGTGGCACCCTGTCTTCAGTCATGCCTGGCTGCTCCTGGTGCACAAACTCCTTCCCCTTTCCAGATAATAAGCTTAGTTTCAGTCCTGGGTGGGAGAAGAACGGTTGCCCTACAGGCATAGACTAGGAGAGAGGATCTAGGATCTCATCAATTCTGAAACAGCTCTCAACTCTTCCTTCTGATTGGAGATCCTGACATCCCTGAACCAATACCTTACTCTCAAACCAAGTTGGTTCTTCCCATTGCCCACTGTTGGTTGAGAATTGAGCCTTCTTGTGTCTGCTAAGTCAGTTACTGCTTATCCCTTCATTTGCCAGTTTCAGAAATGTTGTTACTCTGGGCTCCAGTTCATCCCATCAGTATTGCCTCAGCTCTGGGCGAGAGGGGGCCTGGCTCTGAGCTGCTCCAATCCTAAGGAGGCAGAGATTTCTTGCAGCAAAGAGTATGCCCACCCACACACTTTTGGGACCACAGCCTTGTCATATAAGATCCTCAAATTCCCTTTCCATGTAGTCCTCAGGACATCTATGGCCTGCAACAATTTCTTTCTGGGTCAACCCAGTAGACTGCATTGCCAGTGTGTACACCCTAGGCCTGAGGGATGGCACGAAAGGACTCTTTGCAAGAGATTAGAATGACAATGCACATGTGCTGGGGTTGAGATGCTAATGTGTGTGTACCACAATCTCTTCCCAAAGTGAGTCGCAGCTTTGACAAAAGTAAAATGTATTTTGAAGTTACCCTCTCTGAGGTTATTTAGTATCAACTGGTACATATATACACACATATTCCTATTTTTTCATTATAAGGGTATATTTGTCAAGGCAGGATGATAAACTATAGCAGTTTTTTCCCTTGATTTATGATTTTAAAGTATTTAAGCGTATGGCATGGCCATCCATACTTTTGCTCAGGGATTGTGAAAATATTAGGGGTGAATTGTTCCCTATCTTTATAGCTTTATACCTTTAGAAAATAATTGTATTTTAAGTCTTTAGAAGTGTTTCAGGATGGAGCAAAATTAGACATGTGTGTCCAATCCACCCTCTTGAACCAAAGGTGTCCCCCTGCTGCACTCTGCATTCCAGACATCTCCATGGTACCTAATACTCTCACAGCTGCTGTGGCACCTCCCTTCTTTTTGGATCTTTCTCTTTTTTGTCACTCTCAGCATCACTGCTACTCACTGAAGTATGAACAAAGAAGAACTTTCATGAGTAATATTTTTTCTAGCGTTTTTGCAGAAGACTATTTCTGCAAATTTTTTCTTATACATATTTTTTTTCCACAGTTCAATTTAATTTTTCTGCGAAGTTTTTAATGTCTTCGCATTTCTTTTCACTATATCTTATCAGCCTGCCTTAGTCATCCTTGGGTCCCATACAATGTGTAGCATAAATTCCTTGCTCATAGCAAAAACCCAATGAATATTTGTTCAACTGTGCTGCATTGAATTGTAAACTCTTAAAAATCTATGTCAAGAGACATTGTTCCCATGTCAGCGACATAAAAAAACAAGTGAAATTATACCTGGGTTTTTTAGGCATGACCATATTAGTGTGCTCACTGTCAAATGAGTAGTTAATTGCACTGACTATTTGTCAGTACAGAATTGTGTAGAATAGTCTCCAAAGTACATATTCAGAAGAGCTGAAATTCTGCCTCTGCACAGAATTCTTATGATTCCTAGAGTTAAACACAACACAACAGAAAAATTTCTGAAGTTCTCAAAAATTACTGTTCTCAAAATATTTCCCTCTGTCCACCCCACTTATGTGTCACCGCTCTAATAGAAGTGACATCAAGGAATAGAGTGCACCTTCAGCCATTGGCTAGTGAGGACAGAAGAATCTGGCACTGTGAAAACTAGAGGAACTGACTTGGTTCTAGAAGTCAAGAAACCTCTAGCAAGAGAAGACAAGCTCAGGCAGCAGCTAAGACACAGCCCACAGCAGGACACGATGAATCCTGGACAAATTTCGGCCAGCATTACCACCTCCAGCTGTCAGACCTGTGAGGTCAAACATGGGAAGAGGTTTCCAGAGAGCATGACAATCAGAATTCAGAAAGCCAGCAGTGTAGTTAAATTAGGTCATCTATTATTTGAAGTGGACTACACCAGTGAGCATTTTGGGACATGTGGCTATGTCTGCTATCCCAGAGGAATGAAAATACCTAAGAAAATTATCATCTGGCCAAGAAAGCCACAGGCTGACGCCTGCTTTTGATGACCTTTGCCCTGGTTCCTCGGCTGTTTGAGAGGTCTCTACGCAAAAGACTCACTCACTCACTAAGTCCACGTGTCCCAACATCCCCTTCATTAACGGTTGCTTAGAACAAAAGTAACAGTGTCAACTCCCAGCCTTTAAAACTAAAGGAGATGTATTAATTTGAGCCAAACCAGAGACATTTGCTGCAGGAATTTTGGATGTCAACTGACACCAAATCTAAGTATGAGTTGGCCAACCCAGCCTCACAAACCAAAGTTAATTTGGGGGCAGGAGAAGAGAAAAACAGACCTTAGTTCTCAGTCGAGAAATTTCAGTTTAAAAAAGAAAAAAAAAAAGTTGTAACAAGTTTCATCCTACTGTTCCTGCAAAGCTAAGAACTGCCAACCAAGATATCTTCATCCACTGTCTTTTCTGGGCACACATTGCAGTAGTTCCTCCAATTGCTAACTTTTTCTACTTTGAGGAGCTGGGAACATGCTCGCCGTGCTTTTTCCATATCATCAAAAAAAAAAAAAAAAAAAGAAGAGAGAGAGAGAATTTGACTCAATATGAAAGCCACTTAAAATATTGCATTAGTAATGAGAAATCCGCCTAGCTCTGGAGGAAAAAAATAAAACGAACAAAAGCCAGATTTTAGCGGTTGGGTTTGAAGTTAAAAAAAGACCTTACGGTCTAGAATTTGGGTGTTAGGAGCTGACTTCTTCCTAAACAAAAGGCAGCCTAAGGGTAGCTTCCAGAAAGGCTCTGAATGCCCTCTATGCAGCAGCTCCCTTCACCTTTAAATTACTCAACTGTATATTTGGCTTTGAATCTCAGGTTCTTCTGGAAGTCCATGGCGGAGTTGGAAAAAGAACCCAGGGTTTCTCACTTCTGAAACCCTGCTCCTCTGTCTCTCCGGCCTGTGCCTCTGCAAAGAGGAAGTATGACTCATGCAGCACTTTATCATCTACAGAAGAAAGAACTATCAAAGAACAGCTCCAGTAAGTCCTCGGGAATCTTTGCAGTGCCTTGCTATTCTTTGGAAAACATTCTCTTGAGACATTTAAGATGGGGCCACCAGCAAACAGTCCAAGAAAATGGTCTTCAGGTTTAGCTATGGTCAAGCGGACCAATCTGTGGGAGAGGAAGAGACCCAACCAGGGCCGTTAGCATAAATGGTTCTCGGTTATTCACAAACAAGGCTCTTCAGGCTTCCTTATTTCTGTTTTGTGAGGGTTTCATTGTAAGTTTCCTAAAGTGAACTCTGAGGAGAAAGAATATGCTCTTGGAGTAAAACTTTGCTGGCTTTTGATTCTTGGTATGAATACAGATAATGAAAGAGAGTTTCTAGATTCTTCTTGGGAGTTTTAAGTGGAAGGTGTCTAAAAAGTTTCCAAAGGCATGATTGGAAACTTTTGGCTGCCCGTCTTCCTTAAATTAAGGAGCTCAATTTAATCCTTTGATCCCTTAAAATGAGTCATTGCTGTGGAGAAAGCAGGCTCAGCAAGCATGGGATCGGGCACCCCAGGGAGAGAAAGAAGGATATGTGGGTCCATAAACTAATATCTTGGGAAAAAATCCAGCAAGAACCCAAAGAGTCTTCTCCTGGCTTTGGAGAGGACAAGAGGGACCAGATGGACCTTTCCAGGGTGCCCTGGTCATGGAAAACATTATGCTTCTGTCCCCCTTGGGTGAATTTTTGCCTATCCTTAAATATCCAGAGTAGTGATGGACATTTTATATCTAAAACTACCGCTTTCTTGGTAGGTCTTCAGAATAAAGCCAATGTAGCCAAGAGAAGTGAATGAGCCACACTGGTACATTTGAAATACAGATTTTGTACCAGGCTTGTAGAGGGTTTAACCGGGTATGATATAATCAGGAAACAGTTTTGTTTTCTCCCCTTATGCCTGGGACAGATTCCATCACTTTTGAGTCCATTTTAGCTACTAAGAAAAAAAAAAAAGTGGTTCCATCTTCAGGAATTAAAAAATCTAGTCTAGACCCTTCTAAATCAAAACTTTAACCTTGTATCCAGTGAAAGCTTCTTTCTCCACCCAGCTCAGTCATGGGTTCAGGTTTAGGGATGAGCATTTAGGGAACAATCCTCATCTGTTCCTCCCACCTCACCCCACCCAATGCCTGATTCTGGGTTCTCCACGCACAAGAGAGAGGAAGGAAAAACAATTACAGGAGTCTGCACTTCATTGCACTGTTTTCAGTGCTCTCTTGGCTCTTGAGAGCCTTTCAGGGCTCTATTTTCTCAGGGGGACAGTTATGGGTACGTTGAAGACCACCTATGGGAACTTCTGTGGCGCCATCTCCTAACCCCAACAATGCTTCCTCCCTGCTGGAGCTCTTGTGGCCCAGCCTCATCAGCTCCTGCCCTGCAGTACTCCTTTGGGGACCCCATGCTCTGGCAGATAGTCTTTCAAGACTACTGATCCCAGAACTTTTCACATGTTTGCTTTATGCCTTGGGAGTACATTCTGGCCCCTCAAAACAATGCAAGTGCAGCTTGCTCAGCCACTACCCCTGCTCTTCTTGCCCTTCTGTGAGCTGCCCCAGCCAATGGCCCACCTTTACACTTCTCCAGGGGACACCTGTCAACCTTTCTAGGGAACCCTTTGCTCTTACAGCAGCCCAAGCTAATGAGTTTCCAGACTTCAGAGGCATTCAGCCAGGGTATGTGATAGGTTCTCCCTTTCAAGCAGACAACCTCAAAGTCTACAAGAAGTTATCATGATTTTATTGCATCCTTTTTGTTTGGCTAATGAATGAGAGCAAAAAGAAGCAACAACCTATCTTCTTTTTTCTCCTGTCTGGGGGGAGACCCACAACTGCCTTTATGCCTACAAATTCCCTTTAAAATAATTCACCCAATAAATTTCAGGCTTCCAATTTATGAGATAGACTTGGATGATGGCTACAGGTGTTCCAAGGACGTCTGGTTACTCTTAGAAAGTTCTGAATGAATGTCAATTTTGTTTGGGGGGGGCATTGTTTTGTTTTGTTTGTGTGTGTGTGTGGTGTTTTTTTTGTTTTGTTTTTTTGTTTTTTTGTTTGTTTTGCCAAGCTAAATAACTTTAAGGCTTTAGCTGAAGTTGCAGTGAGGAGAGAAAGGTCTCTTTTCATGTACCATTACACAGATTCCGCCTCTTTGTGAATAAGAAAAGCGATAAGATGAAGCGATGGAGTGAAGTGTCTGCTTCAACGGTGATCTCCCCATCTCTGCTGAACTTCTCTTTGGCTGATGCCAAGGAGTCCTCAGCTCTGCCCCTCTGCTCAGAGTGATGTGTCTAGACCCAGCCCTTATGTATTCTGATCCCTTTATGGGAAATCAGTGTCCTTTTCCCAAAGGAACACCAGCACATTTTCAAGGGGCTTTCAGACCACCCAAAGATGGGTCTTCAAGCCTTTACTCCCATAAGGCACGGAAGTATTACATTAGGAAAACTGGCTACATACATACTAGAAACTTAGAGTCCTTAACCAGCAGATCTATTAGCTCATTAAACATGAAATGTTTCTTCTAACCCCACAAAAGATCGTCAGAAGCAGTCAACCTAAGACATACCAAAAGATAAGAGACAATGTGGAATTTTATGAATCGTGTCCACTCTCAGTTACCCACGTGTGATTTATCGAGAAGAAAAATGTTCATCTCATCCAAGCTCAGTTTGTGCCTGTCTCGCCTGCCCCTTGAGTTGGTGTGATATCAAGGAGTAAAACCTATCTCAGTGCCACGCCTCAAAAAGAAGTAGACAGTTGATCTGCTCAAGGAAAAAGCCACATAGAGCACTCGAAAGCCAAACACCTGTCACTTCCAGAAATCCTGTTACATTAAATTGTCTGCAAGTAGCACAGTGAATCTGATAGGAAAAACCAAAGTGTTCAGATGCTTGAATTTGCTTACACATCAAAGCCTTTGAAAGTTGAAGGAGTGGCGATATGCCGTAACCACAGGATAGGGCAAGTTTGACCTTTCCTTTTTCGGAGTCCCCAGCACTGACAAAATGAGCGCACACATGAATGAATCAACGAGGGTTCACTCTGAACCCTCTCACAAGTAGTGAGGGCCATGAGAAAAACGTGGGGAGAAGGGGCGGGGGAGAGGACACGAGCCTTGGCCATGGCATGCCACAAGACAGGCTTCAGTCTGGGCAGCCTCCAGCATGGGTGCTGGAAAGGAGGAGGAGAAGGAACAGACGAGAGGGCAGGATGCTCCAGCCGTGTCCGCCATGCCCCGATGCCTCCAGAGCAGCCAGCTCCACCCCCATTAAGACTGGCAAGGCGTTTTCATTCCAGTCCATTCACCCTATCCACTGGTAGCCTCAGAGCCTCACTGTCCCCACCCCACTCCCGTCAGCTCCTGAACCTTGGCCTGGTCTCACTTTCCAGCCCTTTTCCATTCCCTGGGTTTCCCAGGACAATGCATTCTCCACTCTTGGACCATTGAAGAAAAGCTTTTAAAGGCTCAAATTCACTGGTGCCCATTTTGGCAGGTCCAGTCAATTCCTCCCTCACCCTCCAACCCCTCCTCCTGGATTGACTGATGCCAGAACATAGACTGTGCCTATCTGAGAAATGTTGTGCCTACCTCAGCTCCATCCTTTAACGTCATACTCCTTTCCCAGTCCTGTCCTAAGCTGGGTGGAGCTGATGCTCTACAGGCACCAAACAATCAGAACGGATTCCAACAGTAAACAAACAGCAGTGCAGTGCTGGTGCACACCCCCCACTGCGTGTGGACCCCCCAAAGAAAGGAAGAATAAGCCTAGGCCAGTTCCTGGGGCCAGTGGCTTTTCTTCTATTGTTAGGCTTGGTGTTCTTCAAGTGTCCCACGACTGCCTACAGCTATAGCCAGCGAAACCGAACACATCGTTACAGAGGTCACATCCGTCTCTGTGGGGGGAAGAAAGCGTTAGGCCTACATTTTCAGGTTTTTGGTTTTGTTTTATTTGTTTGACCTTTAGGTAACATCTCTTATAAATATGCAACTCCACACATAGAAATTTCAGTTTCCGCTAGTGTATTTTTCTAAACAAAAGACAAGCCCTTTCCATAGTGCCATCATACCAGGAAGCTTCCAGAAAGTACCCAGGGAACCCATCACTCTAAACTGGGGCTCCTGCTGCATTTCGGTCGGGCAGACCTGCCTGAGCCTTCACAAGCATTCCTCTCCTCCTCCCCAGCGGGACTGTGCCACCTGTTCTTATTCCTCCCCCCAAAAAGGCAGTCCAATTGGCATCCTAGGAAAAAGCCCCCATCAGATAAAGATTCCCAAGCATAAGTTCTATTTTAGTGGGCAAAGGCTGTTCGTTTAAGTAGTCATGATTAAAGCACCAGCCATTTCCTGGAAATAGAAGCCCACACGGAGGTGTCTGGGAGCCCAAAGTATTATCAACACCAGCTGGCAATTAATCTCTGGGGAAAGTTCTTCTTCCAGTGTCTCAGTTACAGGCTAAATATACCCTAAGTATAAGTTAAATATAGACATGCTATCTGTTCTCCACGTGCCCTGGGGCTGCCAGCTAAGACAAGTGTCAGCCCGGCAGCTCGTGGCATTGCAGGGTAACCATGGAGACAGAGTGCTGACCACGTTAGGTCATCCGCTGAACTGGTCTGGACTCCGTATATTTTAAAAAACACAAATTTCTTTTCCCTCAAAAAAAAAATCTGTGAATTTCTTGAATGTTTCATGCTAGAGAATTGGTATAGCAAAATATGTATAAATCAGGGCACTAATGTGAATTGTAAAAGTGCAGTCACAAACACCCCCCTTTTTGCCAAAATGTTTTGTCACTTTTGAAGCATTGGACTGAAATATGTACGTATTATATGTACGTACATATATATTGATATACTTAGAGTACTCAAATAACCCCAAAACACCAAAGACTGCCAAAGGAGAGCAGTGTCACCAGGGCTCTCAAGTGAAATAGCCTTAGCAGAAGCCAATGGCCTCCAGTAGCTCATGGGCATCTCTAGAGTATAATTAAGGCCAATCTGATCTGGGAGGAAACCTGTTGGATCAACTAAAAAATAAGAATAAAAGAACAATCACGTGACAAGAGTATTGGGCTTGGTTTTGATTTTTTTGGAAAACACATAAGTATTAATACAATATATGCGGCTGGCAAGAAAATGGCCGTGCACGGCAAGAAATGAGGAGGAGGCCGACCACTGCTGCCATCTCAGAACACAAAGAGAAATGTATTTCATACCAGTGTTGCTTGGATCAGGGGGCCAAATGTTATACAGACTTCAAGAACCTGATACTTTTATTAATAAGCTATTTGTGCTTTTATACTAAGAAAACATAGGCATAGGTTCCATTGTGTAACGGTTAGCACTCTGGACTCTGAAAATGTATCCATGGTTTTCTAAGAAATGCTCTGACCCTGCATTTTAAACCTCACCCAAAAGGCAGGTTATTCTTAGAACTTGTCCTCATAAGTTATTCGTGTGGGCCAGGTATGCAATATCGACATCTTCCTCTAGGTTGACTTTGGCTTTGAGATACGCCATTGGCGAGGTGATAGCCAAGAGCACAATGTGTACGAGAGACAGGTTTGGTTGAGCTGGGGCCTGGCAACAAATGTCTTGGAGGGGCAGGAGCATAGAGGCAGATTAAAGAGTATTCAGGGTCAGAAATGAGGATTCAAAGGCTTAATTCTCTTAAGGCAAAGCTCTGGAGCCAGGTATCAGGCCAGAATGCAAGATGCACAAGGCTCAAGTAGAAAGAGACCACCTGGATGGGGTGGGTGTGGGGGAATCTGGGTAAAGGGGCAGACAGCTATGGGTCCTACTTGCTTCCACTGTCTCCTAGGAGGCATCTGAGTAGAGAGGGAGGCACGCAGCAAGGTCAGGGACATCATGGGATCACGGGGACAGAGGGTCCGCCACTGGTCCAAGTTGAATTGGGTAAACCCTGACAAGTCTTCTTCCTTCTACTACTGCTCAACTTTATTATCAACCTCTAACAACTACATGAAACATCTATCCCTACGTGACTGTTTTCATACAGCCCAGCTCTCGACCAGAGAAGCTCCCAGCTTTACAGAACATTGGTGCAAGTCATCTCTCACTGTATCCACACTCCCACGCCACCGAGCCAAACCCTAGTCTAGTTGCCAACCAAGCCTGGCACGAGGAAGGAAGTGGTTGCGTTGCTTCAGTTCAACCCTTCTGTGCCCCTGACACCATGGTCCATCTGATAGGACATAGCATTAGGTCCTTTGCCCATGGACTGACAGGGGAGTGGGGCCCGGCCACAGTACTAAGACTGGAATGGCACTGGCTGCCATCCAGACCTCTAGGCCTGCAGACATCCCCAAAGCTCCGACACATTCCCCATTCTGCTGATGGGGCAGTCAGGGCTCCTGCACCCTGGGGCTCCCAAGCACAGATGGTCTCCATGTGCCCCAGCTGGCAGAACTGGGTTTCTGCCTCATCTATTATGTCCCAAGGTCCTGTTCTGACTCTCCAGCCTGCTCCTCCAGATCGCTTGCTCTCATTTTCCAGTCCCCCTGAGGACAGAGGCCCTGACCCCTAACCACACAGCTCAGGTGGGTACAGCCCAGCAATGGGCATCCTCTGCTGGAAAGTCAAGTGTCACCTCCCTTCTGTTCACACTCCCTTGGACCAGATCCAGATCTAGAGCAGAAATCCCCACCTTTGGATGCCTTTCCCTGAGTCCCCACCCCAGCCACGTGAGGGTCCTCAGCCTTAGGTTGCAGAGCCCTGGTGCCTGATCTCTTGGGTATTGCTTTCACGCTCTGCCTCGACTTGACTGCCCTGTCTAAAAGGCTGTAGGAGGCTGAGACCTCAAGGCAGGGATCAAGTTTTGACTATTTCTATAGCCTTAGTGCAAACATGGTGCCTAGCACAGAGAATGACCAAAATGTAAGTCAATTCAGAGAATTTTGGATAGATGAATGAGAAAATGGATGGGCTTTCTTCTCAATAATAGCCAGACAGCCTGGACTTCACAGCATCCCCTGCATTTCCATGACCTAAGTTCACCCTGATGATGAGAGTTTACTGGGTCTCCCAGGAAAGCTGAGTAGCTACGCCCACCTACCTAAACCTCAGCTGTAGGGGTCTGCTGCTGGGCCCAGTGGCCCGGAGTCTACCCCACCCTAGTGGTAATGTTGGTGGCAAGGGTATCTGGCCCTACCAAACACTCCCTACTGTGGCCATGTGTCACTGAGAGTAAATTGTTTGGCCTTGCTATCAAACTCTCATGTGTAACCCAGCCCCCTTTTAAGTGAGGGTGAAAACTGGTACCATTTTAAAAATCGGATTCACATGTATCTCCTTAATATTCCATTAACACCTGACTTGTGCTTCAGAAACAACAAGTTCACAGGCTATGGAAGAGAAGGGCAGAAGAGCAGGAGGGGCATTTTATAAACTATTCAAATAACAAATACCAAAAACCGTTTTAAATTCTTAATCACTGAATGCTAGAAACTTACATTGAACTATGGCTGTAGACAGGTTCTGGTGTATATGGCTCAGCATCTCATGAGAGTATACAAGTAAATATTCAGAGGCCTTAGTTCAAGGGAACCCATTTCATTTGGGAGAGATTTGGAAGGGCACCAGGGCCGAAGTATGGGATCCTTCCTTCCATGCTGGACTTTCCGGAACAGTCCTGCTTTCAAATAATCAGTCCTGTCCTACAACTGATTGATTATGTTCTCATCCAAACAGCATCTCTTGACCATCTTGCACACCTGTGTCCTGATTTAGAAGGTTGGGGCTGGGGTGGTGCCCAATGACAGATCCCAGCAGAAATATTCTCCAACGTTGGGCTTCTGGAGCTAGAACTACACACTCTGAGTAAAGCCCTTCACTCGCTAGAGCAGAAGGGACCTTCCCAAGCTGCTCTGAGAACACTCACAGAGTCTATAGAAAACACCTGCCTCAGGCAGGCGTGGGGAAACTAGGCAAGCAGAAGGCTCCAGAGAATACTCACACCAGCAGTGGGCAGAGGAGGTGTGCCCTGGGACAAGGCTTGCTCAAGGGGGCAGGAAACTGGAAGAGACTCTGAATGCTGGAGAGCTGCAATCACTGACAACTCATGTGAGGCTCCCTTCTAGGGCCACTAAAAGCCTCATTTTGATCCATTGGGATCAAATTATTTCAAGGGTGAAGTATTAAATTTTCCAAAAGGATATATCCATGGAGTTTCTGAAGTAGGTTTCCCCAGACACACAGGACTCCTAAGAGTACCGTGTAGAAGGATGAGAACTCCCACCTCCAACCCGAGCTCATTTATTGACCACCCACCCATCCAGGTCCTTGATCTTGGCACTGTCTGTGTTAGTGCAGTCCAGCTTTCCAAGCCGTGAATTTGATTCCTTTATACTTCTGGGTCTGAGTGTAACCTTTGTTTTTGGAGGTGCTCCTCTCAGCTTTGTAGTCTTCCCTAATTCATGCAGCAGCCACAGGGCAGGTGAGAGGTGCGCCTCCTCCCACTCATTTTTGTCAGCGTTTGCTCTGCCGGCAAGGTATCACCAGCCACTGCCACCTAGCTAGACAAGGAGTTCTTTGATCCCCATCCACTATGCAGATGGCACATCTCCAACCCCAGTCTCCACTGGGTCTATTAAAGACACCTATCCATCCATTGCCCACTACACATAATGCCATGGACAGAGGGCACATGTTCTGGGGGGGAAAGAGAATCTTGCAACATGCCCCACAAACAACAAACCTGGTCTGCCCAGGAAAGGGCTTTGCACATGGCTCACTGCACTCCTCCACCCAAAACATCCCTTCTGACATCAGCTCAGTCACATCTCAATATTCCCATCAATACTTTGGCAACTGGCTAATACCTCAAGGGATTCCTCAACCCCCTCTGGTGTACAAAAAAAAAAAAAGTGAAAGTCAGTGGTTCTCAAACCAGGACTCACGTGTGGACATGAGGAGTCTGTAAACACACTGAAATTGTATGCAATGTTTGTTTGTTTTCCCCTGAAAAAATGGTCTATAGCTTCCATCAGCTCTCACAGGAATCCATGATCCAAGTGATGTTACGTTTCACTGCTTAAGGTATATTCCCATCAAGTAGAAGTTACCTTCTGCTCTCCGCAGAAAATGAGAGCTACACCATTTTCCTGTGCTCAAACCAAAAAC
The DNA here is from genome assembly GCA_963574885.1 of Lepilemur ruficaudatus. NCBI lineage: Eukaryota > Metazoa > Chordata > Mammalia > Primates > Lepilemuridae > Lepilemur > Lepilemur ruficaudatus. The sequence goes on along the minus strand of CAUYRT010026029.1, from coordinate 6,341 downwards.
CTGCTGCCAGGAGCCTTTAGAGGTAACCAAGGCCATAACCTTCTAGTTCTGTCAACCTCCCTTCATAGGCATGTACTCCATCTCTCCAGGGGCCCTTCTGGGCCTGATTCACCTGGTCCCTGGCTCTCTGCCCGCACATCCCTGGTGACCCAGCTTGGGGTCCCAGATTTCATTACTGGGGAAGCATCTGTCTTCATGGCCAACTTTGTAGCCGTTTCTGGGTGTGCCCCCTTTCCCACCTCCAGTGCACTCTTCCACCAGGGTCGAGGAGCAGCAGCCTGCTGTCATCATTCGGTAGGAGAGTACTCCAAGATTATGGGCAGGGGATTGGCCCTGTCCCTGAACATCTAAATACGGCTTCTGCAGAATGCATACAGAAGACCACTTCATGCAAGAGTGTGCCCCTCATAGATTCATCCAGTACTACCCTCCTGCTTCGTCTCGCCAGAACCTAACTGACTCATCATTTCCCCCGTCTTCCTGCAGCTCATAAACCCAGGCAGGGACACATTTGAATCACCTTCTCTGGCTCAACAACTCATTCAGCTCTCCCATTGCATGTTGCCTCAGTTCAGGCCCTCATAAAGGACACTCTGTCCAACACTATGACCAGAGGGACCTTCCCCACCCAATCCAGCTAGACTTCCCCCCCTCACTTTCCACCTCCCACCTCCTCATACCTGCCTGTGAAGGTTCCTGGAAGAATTGTCATATTTAGAAGTTTTTCAAATACTTGGACCATTTAGGGAGAAAGCAGAGCATTTCAAGCATCACTCCAGGCAATACATTGGCCCCCATTTCACTATTTGAAATTTCTAAAAGCAAAGAAGCTTAGCATCATGCTGAAGCACCATTTTCTCCTTTTCTCCTTTTCCCTGATGGAATGTGGAGTCCTGGCTCTCACGGGGTGGGTGTTCAGATGCTTCCTTTCGATCTTGAGTGATGCAATATCCAGGGGCAGCCTTGCATTCCCCATGCTGCCCAGCAGGCTGGACCCCAACCTGACAGTTACTTCTTTCCCAGGTGGCTTTGGTGGCTCAGGATGGCCAGTAGGACACTTATTGGGAGATACTCCCCAGCCCTGCAGCATCGTGCCACATGACTGCCTGCCCACTCGCCCCACCCCTCGCACAGAACAGAGAGGATCCCCATTGGCCCCCCTGGGGTGCTGTCCCTGGTCCTGATCTGCATATTCCCTTGAGACACTTCACAGTGTTTCTTTCCTTCCTGGGAACCATCCAAGATGACATCCATCTGGACACAAACTTCCAGATCAACTAGCAAATGCTGTTGGTAGTGGGACAGGGAAATGACCTTCTGGGCTGGGTGCCTCTTGGCCCTCCACTTCAGGATTCGCCCACCCCACAGAGTGGTGACTCTGGGCCCCAACCACCCTGCTTCCCCAGGGAGGCAGATATCTGAGAAGGGGAGGGCGGCCTGGGGCTCCTTTTAGCACCCCAACTCTGTTGTTCCTCTTCTGGGTGGCCGTCTGCCACCCCACCTTCTCACTCCCCTGGCTCAACACTCTTCTCCTTTCCTTTCCCTTCCCCTCCTCTTCAGTCAAATCCAAGTACAGGTTCAGATACATTTGGGAAGGAAAAGGGAAAATGTTGGGTAAGGAAAGGGAGAGTGTAAGATTCCATGTTCTGACTCCCATACCCCACTGCTACGAACACTGGCGCTTTGGGGGACGGTATAGAATGAAACGGTCAAAGATATATGCAGATCAAAGCTACAGAGCTGATTATGCCTTCACCTATAGACCATGAGGCCCAACACTCCTTGTATTTCATGCAACAGGAGAGTCGTTCATCATCCAGTATGTTGTTTTATCAGGACGCAGAAAGAACAGCATCTGGAATCACAGGACCTGAGGTTGGAGTCTGGCTTCGGAAATCTGAGTCCCTGAAACTTGGATCTTCAGTTTCAACTTGTGTATAACAAGAGCAATAACCACAATGCTCTCCAGACCTATCTCAATCCCAGGGCGCCCCCAAATGGGCTGAAATTCCAAAAAAATGAACCTGAATCCAAACTTATACAGACTTGAACTGATGTAGCATTTTCCAAAGATCTGGCCTGTACCTTAGCGCCCCTGACATTTCGTGGGTGAGAAAGCCAGGGCACCAGAGGACTCAAGAGTCCCCTTAAAGACCACAGAGCCCGTCATCTCCCAGAGACCATTAGAAATCCAAGCAGCCTTTTGCCAGGCCCTGCTGTTGGGTGACTTTCTTTACCTTTTATAAACCTAAATTGCTGTGCTTGTCTCTATAAAACTTAGCAAACAATTACTAAACACCTTCCTGAATGAAAACACTGTGTGGGATAGTCTGTGCAGTATGAATGAAAATAGGGACATTTAATAGGAATTGGGGCCTTTACACAGTCCTGGAAAAGCATAGAGAGGCAATATGCAGATGTCCTTGAAACAAATGGCCTATTTAAACTGTGAGCCAACAGCAATTCGATACATGTTCTGTTTCTCAGGAAAAGAAATATGTATATAGTTCAGTGACCTGATACTGAACAAACAGCATACATGATATTTGCTGCAGAGACAGAGGGAGGAAAAAAATCTCTAACTTTGCCCTGGATTTTGATTTTTAGCCATTTGTTCTGCAAATGGAATTGGTTCTCCCACAAAGTCTGTGCCCTTGCAGAGGCACTGTTCCTCAATTCCGTATCACAAAAGATCGTTGTGGCCAGTCTTGATTTTGGCTCTTCCTGGTCCGTCCATGGTCGTTTCCCAGCAGAAGTTATCATTGTCTCTAAGAAGTGAACATCTTACTAAACTGTACCGTGGCAGAATTCTGCCTGGGTGGCAAATTAAGTAGCCCATTCACCCTGGGGAAGAGGGGTGAAAGGGTCTAATTCCAGCAGCACGTTATGAAGTAGGAGGAACAGAGAGGAAACCTGATAACAGATGCAGAGGCAGACAAGGCCACAGAGGAGGAGAACAAAGCCAACACCAGAGCAGCCTTTCGTTCTTTTCTTTACTCAGGAGAGTTCCTGGCACCAGTGTGCCCAGCCCTGAGACCCTGCCCACACAGAGCACGTGGTCTATGTGAGGAACCATCCCAGTGCTCACCCAGCGGGTGTAACACCTGTATCAGAGGTAGAGAGGAGACAGGGAGAGGTTGTACCATCTGAGACCCCAAGAATGAGCAGAACCTCTTTTTTTAAAGGGTCATACTTAAAAGGGAAGGCTACTGTGTCTGCAAGATCATGGAAAGACCCTTTTCCTTTTTGCTAGGAACTCTCCCAAGGTCGTGGTGCACTGAAGTCTTGAGCCATCAATTCCAGGAAATTTCCCCAGGTGTCCATATGAATAGCACACCCACCAGCAAGCCACTCATCTCTCCCAGGGCAAAGGTAGTGAATCTATTAATAGTAGAACACTTGACTGGAGGAATTCACAGGCTGCCCAGGTGCTGGCAGAGCTGAGGTCTTGGTGCACACTTCTCTAGCCCCTCCATTCTTTTCATGCTTTCAAACTCACTCTCAACATTTAAGGAAGGAAACAAATTGCTATTTAAAACAATCAGGCGATTTTAGGAAAAAATGGCAGATTAGGGGTGGCCTCCTGGCTCTCTGCTCTCAGAGTCAGAGAGGCAAAATAGTCTGCCTTCTGCATGAGAGTGAACTCAACTTCCACAGGACCAGTTTCGTAAACCTACAGAGAAACAGCATGGGACACTGGACACCAGCGGAAAACAGAGGTGATTCAGAAAATTTCTCACGGAGCCCAGAGAGTCGGACGCATGCCTGGGGGGGGGGACCCCGGACCCCGGCCCTGCTGGCTGCAGCAGCTACTGCAGGGCGTTTGACTCTTGGGAAGACAATCCTTCCCCCACCGCGCCCCACACCCATGCAGACAGGGAAGTGGCTGAACTCCGCAGGAAGCTGCGGTGCAGGGAGAGGGGCTGAGCGGAGTAAAAACTGGAGCGGGGAACATTTTGAACTCTCTGAGCCTGCCCAGAGCAGGCGCTTCCCACTGCCGCAGAAGTGAGTGCGGAAAGTGCCTGCTCATGGCGGGAGGCTTCCAAGACTAGGACGGGGAGCGTATACCTTGGAGGCGACTCTGCCTTGGGATCTCGCTGAGGTTTCACCAGGTACTGGAGAGACAGAGCCAGCGTTCTTCCCTGCAGCTGAACAGTGGGGACTTGGAGTGCTGGGGTAGCTGTGGGCTGGGAGCGCAGATTGGAAGCTGCCCGCGTTCCCTACCCCTCCCCCTGCTCCACGGGCGCCTGCTGCATGGGCTCTAAATTGGTGGCTGGACGGCTCTAACTAGGTAGCGGGTCGCATTCCCGTGGCCTGGGGACGCTGAGTATTGCTCTGGAGGAGGGGTCACAGTCCTCCTTCCTGTCCTAGCCCGGACAAGCAGGTCTGGCATTAGAAGACGGGGGGAAAATAGAAGGTTAGAGTCCTCTGATCCCCCAACCCAGCAAAATTTCCTCCCTTTCCCATGGCTCAGGCTTGGTGTCTGAAGGGGTGGATAGAGGAGTGTGTTGTCATTCACCCCTGACATCCCAGGCTAGCCTTGGGCGGTTTCCCACCCCATCTAGAGGTCTGCACTCTGGGCCAAGGGAGCGGAACCCAACCGGGCAGGGCGGAGTTGTGAAGGAGATTACCTCACTAGTTGTGACCTGGGAAGACACTGCTGACTGCCCTCTCCTGCGACTCTGGCCTGGGGGTGTTGCGCCAAAGGGACTGACCCCTCCCCTGGGCGGAGCTGGAAAGGAGACTGTTCTTCCTGAAACCTGGTCACCAGATTGGTTCCTCCCCTTTGCCACCTCTTCCCTGCTGGAGATTGAGGGACGGTAGAATCAGCCTACCAGATTTTGGTTCATAAGCCAGTTTCAGCGTCTCGGATACTAGGCAAAGTACCCAGATAAGAAAGAACCAGTAAAAGATCACAGGAAACATGAAAGATCCCAGAGAGAGGTCACCCCCAAAAGAAAATACTCATTCACCACCAACTGACACTAACATACAGGATACAATTAAATTAACACAGGAAGAATTCCAAATATGGATTGTTAGAAAACTCAACAGTATTGAAGAGAAAATTGATTCCCAACATAGGGAAACCACAAGAACGATTCAGGAAATGAATGAATCGAAAGAAATTGAATTGATAAAGAAGAATCAAACAGAAATCCTGGAAATGAAGGAAATATTCAAATAGCTCCAAAACTCAATGGAAAGTCTTAAGAACAGGATAGAACAGGCAGAGGAGAGAGTCTGAGAGCTTGAAGACTATGTCTATGCCCTCAACAAAGCAGAGGAAGAAAGGGAACACAGAAACAAGAGACAAGACCAAAGTTTACAAGTATGGGAGTATGTAAAAAAACAGAACCTCAGAGGTAGATAGGGTTACCGGAGGGGGCAGAGGAACAATCACAAGGGTTGGAAAACTTATTTCATGAAATACCGGAGGAAAACATGCCAGGCCTAGCCAGAAATCTCGATATTCAGGTACAAGAAGCACACAGAAATCCTGGGAGACTCAACGTGAAAAGGCAATCACCTTGTCACGTGGTTATTAGACTGCCCAAAGTAAATACAAAAGAAGCAGTCCTACGTGCAGCCAGACAAAAACAACAAATTAACTTCAAAGGCAGGCCTATCAGATTAACTGCGGATTTCTCATCTGAAACCCTACAAGCCAGAAGGGACTGGGTGCCTATCCTAAAAATATTTGCTCTCTACACCTCCGACAAAGGTCTGATAACAAGAATCTACCTAGAACTCAAAAGAATTAACAAGAAAAAATATTTTTAAAAACCCATTTATAAATGGGCAAAGGAGATGAACAGAAACTTTCTCAAAGACGATAGAATAATAGCCAAAAAACATATAAAAAATTGTTCATCATCTGTAATCATTAGAGAAATGCAAATCAAAACCACAATGAGATACCACCTAATCCCAGTGAGATTGGCCTCTATCAAAAAATCCCAAAACAACAAATGCTGGCAAGGATGTGGAGAGATAGGGACACTCTTACACTTCTGGTGGGACAGCAAATTGGTGCAACCTTTGTGGAAAAGAATTTGGAGATTCCTCAAAGAGGTAAAATTAGATTTACCATTCGATCCAGCAATAGCATTATTCGGCATCTACCCAAAAGAGCATAAGACATTCTATGATAAAGACATCTGCACCCGAATGTTTATGGCAGCCCAATTCACTACTGCTAGGTCGTGGAAACAACCCAAGTGCCTGTCAATTCATGAGTGGATTGTTAAAATTTGGTATATGTTCACAATGGAATATTACTCAATTTTAAGAAATGACAGTGAGTTAGCACCTCTTATATTATCCTGGATTAAGCTTGA
>CAUYRT010026028.1:0-17256 GCA_963574885.1 Lepilemur ruficaudatus | reverse complement strand
ATTTAATATTGTATCACAAGGGTTACCCTGTCATTTAAAAAAGTCTTCATAAAATGTTATGCGACTGTACTGTAATTTACTTTATCATTTTTCTGGTAGATTTTTAGATATTTGCCTTTATTAAAAATTACAACTGGGGCCAGGCGCAGTGGCTCACGCCTGTAATCCTAGCACTCTGGGAGGCTGAGGCGGGCGGATCGCTCAAGGTCTGGAGTTTGAGACCAGCCTGAGCAAGAGCGAGACCCCGTCTCTACTAAAAATAGAAAGAAATTAATTGAACAACTAAAAATATATATAGCTGGGCATGGTGGCGCATGCCTGTAGTCCCAGCTACTCGGGAGGCTGAGACAAGGATTGCTTGAGCCCAGCAGTTTGAGGTTGCTATGAGCTAGGCTGACACCACGGCACTCTAGCCTGGGCAACGGAGTGAGACTCTGTCTCAAAAAAAAAAATTATAACTGGTCAGGCATGGAGGCTCACACCTCTATAATCCCAGCACTTTAGGAGGCCGAGGCAGAAGGATCACCTGAGCCCAGGAGTTAAAGGCTCCAGTGGGCTATGATACGTACCACTGACTCGAGCCTGGGTGACAGTGAGGTCCTGTCTCTCCAAAAAAAAATTACAACTTATTTTGTAGTAGACAAAATACATAAATCTTTGAACGTCTTACTTAAGATAGCTTGTCCAAGATGGAATTATTGAGATAAGATTTAGGCTTTTTTGATGTTTTTGTTTTTCCTCAAACATTAACTTCTAATTCTCCCATGGGTATATGAAAGTGCCCATTTCATCATACCCTCATTAGTCTAATTCAGTAGGATTCAGGGAATAAAATTGCCTAACTTATTTTTTTTAAATGTTCTCCTGTTAGAGACACCCTCATTTATTAGACCTCTGGAGGATAAGACAGTAACTCGAGGTGAGACTGCAGTGTTACAGTGCATAGCTGGAGGGAGTCCTGCTCCTCGCCTCAACTGGACTAAAGATGATGGACCACTGCTGGTGACAGAACGACACTTCTTTGCTGCAGCCAACCAGCTTCTCATCATTGTAGACGCTGGGCTAGAAGATGCTGGGAAATACACCTGCATTATGTCTAACACCCTTGGCACAGAACGTGGCCACATTTACTTAAATGTCATTTCATCCCCAAATTGTGACTCTTCCCAGAGTATCATTGGACATGAAGATGATGGCTGGACCACAGTTGGCATTGTCATCATTGTTGTGGTCTGCTGTGTTGTGGGCACCTCTTTGATCTGGGTCATTGTTATATACCACATGAGAAGGAAAAATGAAGACTATAGTATCACAAACACAGGTGAGTGGTACCCAGATGACACCTAAGATTTATACTTGAGTCAAGAATGTAGTCTATTTGTGACCAGCCTGGGCAATAGCAAGACCCCTTCTCTACAAAAAATAGAAAAATTATCCGTGTGTAGTGGTACATGTCTGTAGACCCAGCTACTTGGTAGGCAGGAGGATCGCTTGAGCCCAGGAGTTCGAGGTTGTAGTGAGCTATGATGACGCCACTGCACTCTAGCCCAGGCAACAGAGTAAGACCCAGTCTCAAAAAAAAAAAACAAAAAAACCCAGAAGAATGTAGTATAGGATTATATTTTACAATAAATGTAGAAAACTGACAACCAGCTGTGGTGGTACATGCCTATAGTCCCAGCTACTAGGGAGGCTGAGGTGGGAGGATCACTTGAGTCCAGGAGTTCACTGGGTGACATAGTGAGACATCATCTCTTAAAAAAACAAACAACGTAAAAAATTAGGAGCTGTCCTGTATTACATGATATGTGGTATAAGGAAATTTTTTGTTAAAATGTTCAACTTCTTTAATATAACAGAACCTCTTTGAGGAATAATTTTAAGAATTTGTAAACACTCTCCCAAAACTTTGTTCTTATAAATGCATTACAGGTGCACCTTCTTCCTTTCATGCCTAAGGCTCATTTTCATTATAATTTTGCTTTTGGGAAAAATGGAGCTCTCATGATTGAGATCTGTCTTTTTTTTCTTAAACTAAATATGAGGCTGGATAATTGAGGTCAGTCTTTTACAACTCTCACTCTGAAACCCTGAAATCCTGCAGGAGAAGAGATCCAGTCAGATCGATTTTGAAAGTGTGGATGTAGATAAGATTTTTAATCTTTAAGTTTTGGTAATACTTTTAAAATGAAGCTTTGAGAAGAAGTCTAGTGAGAAATAGTTTTAGGGGAAGTACTAAATGCTGTTGGGGTTCCAGGTACATGCCATTTTCCTAGCTCATAGTATCAAAGTGGAACACTACATTTGCAAAATAGTCTTCTAAATGTTGGCTTCAGAACTGCCTAACTTTATTTGAGAGTCACAGATGTCTCTTTTACAGAGGAGCTCAATCTGCCTGCAGACATTCCCAGTTACTTGTCTTCCCAAGGAACACTGTCTGAGCCACAGGAAGGGTACAGCAACTCTGAGGCAGGCAGTCATCAGCAACTTATGCCTCCCGTCAATGGGTATATACACAAAGGCACTGATGGTAATGACTCTTTGTTATTCTTTGTTACAATTTCAGCCTATCCTGTTGTTTATTTTCGGTATGTAATTTCGCCATTAACATGAAGCAATATTTAAAAATTATATACTCAATGAAAACATTTAGCCTCTTGCAAACTAGGATGAAACTGGACTAAAGTCTTAGCAAGAGAAAAAATCAGTTTACAGAAAGCAGAAACACATCATCCTTAAACAAGAGATTGGACTATACAGCAGAGGCTCCTAAGCCTGTGTTGTTAGAGGAAGGGGATATTCTGGAAACTTTTTTCAAGTGTCTCTTACCCTTTTCAGGCATGAGCATACTTCAGAAGACATCCAGGGGAGGTTTGTTTTTCCTGCTGACAGGTAGATATTCAGTAAAGTTTAAAGGGTAACTAGAAACTGGGCACAGTGGGACACGCCTGTCGTCCCAGCTACTTGGCAGGCTGAGGTAGGAGGATAGCTTGAGCCCAGGAGCTTGAGGCTATAGTGTGCTATGATTGGGCCTATACATAACCATTGCACTCTAGCTTGGGCGTCATCGTGAGACCCCATCTCGAATGAATGAATGAATAAATAAAGAGTAGCAGTTGTTTTCAGTATATATTGGAGAACATCAGAGAGATATAAAATACTTCCTAATTAAACAAACCTGGCATCTCAGCGCTACATCTCTTCCCTCTACCCTTTCAACACCTTCACTGCCGTGGGGAGTGACAGAACACCGGGAAGGGAGTTAAGGGGTAGATTCCTAGGGTTTGATTCCTAGTTCTTCCTCTTTCAGCTCTGTGACCATGAACAATTTACTTAAGATCGAAGCTTCAGTTTCCTCATTTTTAAGTAAAGAAATAATACATTATAAAGTACTTCCCCCAAGATTCTCATGGAGTCTTTCAACAAATCTGTGTGGTACTTCAAGTACCATACAAATGAAAGATTTGTTCCATTTCTTTAGAGGTTTTTTTTAGGTTGGGTGTCAACAGAACTTTTCTATATAATTGACAAATTGAATTTTACTTTGGCTTTTCATGGAAAAGAGTATTTCTGACTTTAAAAGAATATATAAAAGTCTCTACTCTTTGAAATGTGTGGGAAATAACACCGCTTTCTGGGTTAAACTAAATTACTTCTGGTTTCTTCTAGTTCTAATATTCTGTTGCTTGGTCTCGAATAAGTAACTCACTCTTCATTTCTCACTCTCTCTTCTCTCCTTCATCATTCGGTTTTCAAAGCACGTAATATGGTCCAGGGAGCTCATTATTAAAGCTTTACTTCTGTCAACCATACACTTGTCAGGCAAGACTTTTGACTGTCAGAGGCTTTCTCTTGGGACGCTTTTAGCAGTTCGTGTTACTTAATCTCTTAACTCATGAAAATAACATGGACTTTCATAAAGTGAAATCATTATAACGCCTTGTTCTCTGCTTTAGTTTGCTTAAGCCAAGCATGTGTCTTATAGCACAGTGCCAGCCTTGTCTTGGCTCCCTTTGATTTGAGTATGACCTATCCAGGCTGGACAGAGATGATTCAGTGTAATATTCAGGAGCATGGGCTCTGGAGCCAGAATGCCTGGGTTCAAGTGTCTGTTCCTCACTCTGGCAATGTGACTTTGGTCAAGTTATTTAACTTTTCTGTGCTATAATTACTTTACCTGTAATGTGGGGAATAATAATACTTACCTCATAGGGATGTTGTGAAAAATAAATGAGTTAATTGATAGCTTGAAACTTCACCTGATTTATAAAGTAAGTGTTCCATAAATGCCAGCAATAATGATGATGACAGTTGTTGAAGAGAACTGACGATTAGCAAAACTAATTCCTTAATGGAAGGATATTTGGATTCTTTCTCTTGTTTTCGTTAGGTGGCACTGGTACCCGGGTGATCTGCTCAGATTGTTATGACAATGCCAACATCTACTCCAGGACCCGAGAATACTGTCCGTATACCTATATTGCTGAGGAGGATGTTTTAGATCAGACACTGTCCAGCCTCATGGTCCAGATGCCCAAAGAGACGTATTTAGCACATCCTCCCCACAATGCCGCTGCCCTGGAGAGCTTGATATCATCAGCAGACAGAGAGCTGTCTGCCTTTCCCACCAACCATGAGAGGATGAATGAGAAGAAACTTTCCTCCACACAGATGAGCAGTGGTAAGGGGTTCATTTTGTTGTTGTTGTTTATTTTGCTTTCACTTTCACATAATTGACTTTTCCTTCTATCAAACAGGCTGTATTCTCGTTTGACGGGAAACAAACAAATTGGTATACTGGGGCAATTGGCCACTGTTAACTGCTGTAAACTAGAGCCAGAGATTTTTACATATTAGAGTTACAAAGAAGTCTTCATCTGTAGGATGAAAACAGCTTTTGTGGGGGTAACAAGATCACACTATTGAAAATTCAGAGGCCATACAGAAATAGCTTTTAAAAAGTTTCATATACTTCAGTTGACCAGCAAAAAAAAATTTCATATAGGGTATTGATAATTTTGTCTTCCGTCTTTATTTAAAATAAAGAATATAATTTGGGCATAATTTTGTGAAAATTTTACTGAGAAGATTTTAAAATGGTTTGTTTGGTTGCTTTCTGTCAGGTAAGTGTTTAGTCTCAGCATTGCTTGACAGGTGCTTTCTCTATCTCACGGGTATGATTAGGACCGTAAGTGGGGAAGCAGTTTTGGGATAGTGTCCCACATGGCCCAAGAAAAGAAACACACATTATATTGTATACATTAGGCATTTGATAATAACTTGGCATTTGAAACAAAACTCTTTCTAGACCATGAAGGGTACCACTGAGCATGTCTTCCTGTCCATGCAAGCTTTAAATCAGCTTTCACTTCCTGTCAGCCTAAAATGGAAGAGCACTGGAAATAGGGTAGGAGGTGAGACCTATAGGTTTATAGGGGAAGGCAAAGTATACAGTGTTACTTCCATGGCTGGTTCAAGCATGAGTAAATGATTTAATATGGGACTTAAGATGTGCTCTGTTGTTCTTAAAAGACCAACTCTAAAGATTGCTAAACAGGGTACAGGTCAGAAAAAGTACTGTTATTGAAGTTAGTCTCTTATTTTTACATTCAGTAAGGACAAAAGAAACACACCAACACTAAATCAATTTTTCCATGTCCTAGAAGAGTTACACAGATAAGGTTTAAGAAGATACCAAAAATGCAGTCCATCTTCTTTCTAACCTTAGGGATACCTTAATTTTTAATCTGATCTGTGGGTGAGGAAATAGAAAATGGGAGTCCTTTGGTGCATTGCCTACTCTTTACCAAAGTACTCTAGCTTCTTGTTACTCAAAGTGTGGTCTGTGGACTACCAGCATCACCATTACTTGTTAGAATGTTAGAAAAACTTCTAACAAGCTTGTTAGCTTGTTAGAAATGCAGAGTCATGGTCCCACCCCAGACCTAGTGAGTCAGAGTCTATTTATTTTTATTTTTTATTTTTTTATTTTTTTGAGATAGAGTCTCACTCTGTTGCCTGGGCTAGAGTGCCGTGGCGTCAGCCTAGCTCACAGCAACCTCAAACTCCTGGGCTCAAGCGATCCTTCTGCCTCAGCCTCTCAAGTAGCTGAGACTACAGGCATGTGCGCACCATACCCGGCTAATTTTTTCTATATATATTTTTAGTTGGCCAATTAATTTCTTTCTATTTTTAGTAGAGATGGGGTCTCACTCTTGCTCAAGCTGGTTTCAAACTCCTGACCTTGAGCGATCCTCCCGCCTTGGGTTCCCAGAGTGCTAGGATTACAGGCGTGAGCCACCGTCCCGGCCCAAAGTCTACATTTTAACAAGATCCCCAGGTTATTCCTGTGCATATTAAAGCTTGAGAAGCCCTGCTATAGCTTACTTTTCACATGGATTTTATTTTTATTTTATTAGTATTATTTTTATTATTTCTAGGTGTTTGTTTCTAATACATAAATAGGTACTGGCTGTTTTTTCCCAAAATTCGCCCCTTGAAGTTAATGTAACTTTTAGTACATGGTCCTTGGGACAATAGCTCACAACTGCAATAAATAAGAAGAATGAGAAATGCCTATTTTTGAAACCGAAGTGCAGATAATCTGATTTAATATAGCTGCTTTCGATTATTTGTTGTTAGAGTTATTGACATGCTACAAGTTGAAAGGGAATGATTGTTTTTAAAACAATTTTATAATATATTTAAAGATATTATCTATGTATCATGAAACTTTCGTTACAATCTTTATTACATAAAGATATTATCTATGTATCATGAAACTTTCATTTCATTACAATATGGAAACTTTCATTCTCCATATTGTTTCATTACAATATGGAGACTTCAGTAAGTCTCTTTTATTTCTTTTCTGTGTGTCTGAAGAATTTTATTTTTAAATTTTTGTAGCAGCAGAACCACTAAAATAACACGTAAAAGTGCATGATACGTAGCATGGTCTCAGTTTATAATTGATTAGGTTTGTTGAGTAGAAAGATTAGAAAGACCGTGTTCGGTTTTTATTTTGTTGTGGCTAGGAAGATAGCAAGTGTATGTTTGATCTCAATATCCTTATTCAGGAATATTGAACATCTTTATTTCTTTGAAAATTTGGTTAAAAAGACATTAGGTTTTAGAAAATTAATGTTGAACTTCTGGTCACCACTGATTATTCTTGTCTTTCTTTCGTAGAACCATTGCAGCGGCCTGCGTGGAATGTAAACAGGGAACTAGGCCTGCCTCGTCCTCACTTTTCCCAGCAGCCAGTCCTTGAGTCACCACAACTTCATCAAAATGAGGGCCTGGCAGAGAGGGATCCAGATTGTTCCGCTTCCCCCATGTCCTGCCACAGGTTACAGGACCACACTTTTGATTTTAATAGAACTCAGAATATTCAAGATGATAGTGAGGGCACATGAAACTCACTTCAGGATGAAATCTGGGCAAAGACTCATTAATTAATTTTGTATTTACTACCTCGGAGTTCAGAAGAAACCCCAAAGGCAGCATTTGCTTTACTCTTTGTTTACGATTACATCTGACCACACCAAAGTGGGCCACACATTTTTTTGGCCATATACCCGATGAAGAAAGGGTAATGGCTGACAGAATTGGGTACCTATGATCAAAAATGTGCGGCATCGGCAGAGGGAAGATAAGGGGCGGAAGTGCTGATGGTTCAGCGGGGATGTGTCCAGGTGTGCATTTGCCTATCAGGAAGATCACTGCTGATCACCATGCTGGATTGTCCCAGTCCTCAGAATGATCCTGAGAAAGCGTCACTCCTTTGTTGTTCTACTTTGCCTTCTGAGGAGCAAAAATAACTCGGGGGCCCTCTGGCAGATGTGCCTGGGATTCTTCAGTGGTTTCAAGCAGAGAGTTGAGACTGGGGCTTTGATATTCAAGGTCTTCTTGTGAATTTTTTTGTGTGTCCCTATTGCCAAGGGAGCTCATTGTAAATATATGTGCATTTATAAATAATTTTTCTATTCATTGACCATATGTGTTGGCTGCAATGTAAATATTTTTGATATGCCAAGATTATATATAATATCCAGTTACAATATTGACAGCAGCTTCTCAGATCACAGATGGTTTTTGTATAATTGGGTTTAGTGAGATCTAAAAACTTGTTTAAAGTTTGAAAACTTACTTGTTAAGAAGTGTATGTATAGAGTCAGAGTACTTAGTGACTGTGTACACACAAACAGTCTTAATGTGATTAACTGCTTTCTTCATGCCTGGAGGTTCATATGTCTAATCATATACCATCTGTTTACAAGTGCTAGGTAATGCTCCCTGTCTAGCGTAACAAGCCTTGCTCTTTTAGAGCCTGGCAGCCTATCACAGCAGTATGCACATAGGTAGAGGAAACTTGTTTTCAGAGTATCTTCTCTCTCTCTCTTTTATTTTTTGGCTTCTTAGTATTTTATTCTTAAACAGCAATTGGGGAAAGTTCATTTCTTCAGGAACCAATGATGCGGTTCAGGTTGTTGTTTCATATATAAACATCACTTCAAAAGTGTATGCTTCAAAAGCTGGAGGCTGATTTAGATGCTGCAGAACTTGTGTAGGAAGCAGTAGTATGACTTGAATCGGAGCCAGAACAACTACTGACGTCAGAACCGTCTCCTTCCTTCCTTCCTTCCATTCTTTGCTCCTTTCTTTCCTTTGTTTCTTTTCTTTTTTTTGAGACAGGGTCTCACTCTGTGGCTCAGGGTATAATGCAGTGGCATCATCATAGCTCACTACAGCCTCAGACTCATGGGCAGTTCTCTTGCCTGAGCCTCCCGAGTAGCTAGGACTATAGGCATGCCACCACCACTCCTGGCTAATTTTTCTGTTTTTTGTAGGGAAAAAAAAGGGTCTTGCTCTTGCTCAGGCTGGTCTCAAACTCCTGGCCTCAAGCAGTCTTCCCACCTCAGCCTGCCAAAGTGCTAGGATTACAGGTGTGAGCTGCCACAGTTGGCCCAGAACCATCTCTCTCATTCTGTGACTGCCCTTTCCGTGTTTTGACTTGGGGATGAGCCCAAATCACGAGTGATCTAAATCACTATCACCATCCCTAAGTTTACTCAAGTCAGCAAATGTCCTTTTCTGCTTTGATGCTCTCTGAGTTGCAACAGATGTATTATTTAAATTAGTGTTTAAAATTCTGTGAACAGGAATTCTGTTGATATTGAAATAAGTTTATACCTGCTTGATCAGAATGTGAAAACATTTTGGAGTCTTCCTTGTTCCCTTTCTAAAGTGACAGTGTTGTTTGGTGTCTCAGATGTTAACTGAGTTCTATTAGATACGCTGTCTCTTGGCAAATATTCTCCAGGATGAATTCTTCCTACTGTGACATCCAGAACTATGGTTAGATTTCTTGGTCTCCATATTCACCATTTCTGATTTTTATCTGAAGAATGTTCTCCTGGAAAGGCAGTCCTGGTTCCTTGAAGCTGCAAAAAGATACCCACTTTGCAACTGTGATTCAGCCGATTGCTATCTCAATGTCTCATGTTGCTGAGTTAAAGAAAATTCTTAGTCTCATTTATCAGAGGCTGCTCAAATGTCTGAGATGGTATAGTATCATGAAATCTTTGTGAAATTTCATGCCATGAATTTGGAGGCGACCGACTCTTAGTTCTCACTCTGGTTCTCTGATGGTCTGGGCTCCTGCTTTTCAGTCTTCTCTGTCCTCTGGTAGGTGGGACGTCCATTAATGCTTCAGTTGCACTTCATTTTGCTCTAGATGGCCTTGCAAACCTTGACTCAGATTGTGGATTTTCCACTTGCTTGTGGCTGTTTTCCATATTTTCTCCCCTGGGAAGTCTCACAGATGATGCATAATTTCATTCTGTGTATTTGGACTCCCATGATGAAGGTTAATATTTATCCCTACACTGAATCTAAAATTACTGCTATATGAATTCCTTTGGCTTGCTGCTGTCCAAGCTTGGTTTTCTCTTTGCTTACTTCTTGTCATATTTTCTGTTTGTCCAAAAGAGGTAAGCCAGTCTATTACAGACTCACTCCTAGTACCAGACATCATCTGAAGAGTCTCTCTCACCTCTGTTTTCACCTGATTCTACGGTGGGTCATCTTTAATTTGTTTTAATCTTCTCAGCAACTCTTTTTCTGTACTTTGACCTGTGGTGCCTAGCAAATTGTTATCCCTCCTAAGCCTGTAATCGTCCTCACTCGGGTTATTTACAAATCAACAGAAAGCTTGTTCCCGAACCAGTTGGTCCATCTGACTCCTGCTCGGGGCTGTGGATCCAGCTTCTTCATCGTCACAATCTGAGTTTTCTATCTTGAAGAACAATTGGAAAATTGACTGTTACGACATAGTGTTGAAATACTAGAGTGAGTTTTAGTTGTTTTTAGTTGTGTTCACTTTGTGCTTTCTCTCAGTGGGAATATTTTCTTTCAGCAAAGTACTTCATTGACTGGGAAACCAAAGATTGCTTCTTTTCTATGTTTGTTTTGTTTTTAGTCCCTCTTCTACCAGTGCACAGTATATCTTAAGAAGGGACAAGTGTTCCTGGGAGTGGAAGAATGTACAGAAATTCTTAAACTATAAAGCTTTAGAGTGGTCCTTGTTTTGTACAAATGATTATTTAAGCCAAAAAGTTTTCTTGAGTTTCTGACAGCAAAGAGCTTTATGTAAGCAAGGAACTTAACACTCTAATGGACTGTCCTGGGCTAAAATTCTTCCTTCTTTGTGCTTTCAGGTTTCCATATACAAACTGTCCGAGTCTCTCCTGTAAATCTAACACTAGTTACTTACTAGATAGCTTTGATGACTTAAATTAAAATACCTATTTTTTTAAGTCCTTGTAAATTTAACGGTTCTAAACTCACATAATGTCTCAGGTGTTTGCCAGAAAGTTTAGCTGAATTTCGTACTTATTTTCAATCCTAAATTTTTCCTCCCGTGGGGAGTAGCACTTCTTTAGCTGTTTAGTACTGCCACACCTTTCTTTTCCTCTTTAAACTGCAGCCTCTGTACATTTTCCCTTTGAACCACTTAAATGTCACAATTTTCCTATCCCTTCAATCTCTCTTCTTACTTACCAGGTTATGGTGTGATTTGGAATTAAGAGTCCTGGTTCGCTAGCTCTGCTTGTTCCTAGCTGTGTAATCAAGGGCAAGTCCCATTGCTTCTGTAGGCTCTATTTTCTCATTTATGAAGTGAGGGTATTTTTCTAGATGCCCTGAAGCCCTTTCCAACTGTAACATTCTGTGAATCTGTAATTCCCTCCAGGAACTAAGGCGGATTATGCTATTCTAATAAAAAGCTGCTTTCATGAAGTGTTTGTTATAGTAGAACAGGAATATTGCTGCTTGCTCCAACTTGAACTAGATTCATTTCCTCTATAGCAGGAGTAATGGTCTAAGAAATTCTCATGAGGAGAAAAAAAAAATGTCCTGCTTCTAAACAGTATCAGTAAACATAAAGAATTTTGACTCTATCAAAAAACCTCCCGTTGTTCTCTAGAGCAGTGTATCTGAATGCTAGTGTTGCTGTAGCACACTGGAGTGTCAGAATCATCTGGGAGGTGTGCCACAACTAATTTTTAACTACTTTGTGACTCACCTTTCTAATGCTTTAACAGTTATCCCTATAATTTATAGTACTCTCACTCAAATTCTGGTAGATTCCTTGAGTAGAAAAAGTAGGGTTAGGCTGCCAGTGATTGTTGCAAGTGAGCATCTTTTGTGCGAGGGCAGGAAACAGGCTGTGAGCCAATGCTGTAGAGAACTTTTCTTGCAGAAGTGCTGCCTCTGTGCTTTAGCATGTGGTCCTTCTGCTGCCAGTGGTGCCAGAGTCCGGTTATTCTCCACGGTGTCAACTTAGGTGGTTGAGATGTCCTCCTAGATGTTCCTAGCTTGTCTAAATAACTAGTCACATCTGTTTAAATGTGAAGAGTCTATCTCTGGTCTTAAAAAATATATTTATTAATAAATTCTAATCCTAGGAAAAGGAATTCCTGAAACTTTTCATTTTTGCATATGTTTTTGACCAAGCAGTGCTTTAACCCTCTAATATAAATAGTATTAGTGGTTCGTGAGTGTTTTCTTCCTAGCAGTGTAGTATCTGCCTAATGCTAATTTAATCAGGGATGTTGCAAAGCAAGGCAAACTAAATGCTGAGAGAAATACACCCCCACCCCCCATTGACCACTTCATTTCAGTATGGACACATGAATTCTCTTCATTTGTTTGTGCCCCTCTTAGGCCGATTCTCCAAGTCTACCTGGAAGGAAAAAAATAGCATTTTCCTTAAACTCCAGGACTTACTGGCACAAGATCTACACCTAAGCCATTGGCTTTCTGTCACTCAGCAACTTCTCAAGTGCTTTCCCTAGTATGCAAGCTACTCTAAAACACATTGCCCATTGTGGGGTTATAAAGGGAAAGTTAAAATGTGAAGCAATTTAGGTCCTGTTACCCATTTTCCTGTGAAAAAAGAGGTGTGATAGAAGTTTTTAACTACCTAAAGGGTTGTCATATGAAATAAGGATTTTATTCTAAAGGACAGGAGTCATATATAGGGAGGTGCATTATATACTTGCTAATAATTCTGTGTAAACTAACTGTCTAACAATTACTTTTATATGACAATTTTGAATAATCAGCCTTTTGGGGGAAAGGTGCATGCAGAAGCTATATAATCATCTGTTAATAGTGCTGAAGAAATTTCTGCATTGAGATGAAATGTGGGCAAAATGACCTTTAAGGTCTCTTTCAGTTTTGTCACTGGAAATCCCCAGAAGCAATCTGACAGTCTTAAAACTTTGTCCTTCAAAATCCTTTGTATTCAGTTTAGAGCATTTCAGGATTTTTTAATAAACTAAAGAACTTTGGATTTTGGTTGACAAAAGGGGTCTGACTTGTGTTCATGGCTGAAAACATGAAATTCTGGTCTTCTTAGGAAATCTATAAGTAGTTATTAATGTAAATGGCATTACTATACTAAAAAATGTTACAGTCTATAACGTATTATAATTCTCCCTTTTACTCTTTTTTATTCTCCTTCTTATCTGTGGGACCCCAATTGGAATGGGGTTGGAATTGTGGTGTTCAGTTTCATACCAGTATTTTACCCAAGTATGTCATGGTCTTTTCTAATCATTGTAATATTCACAGAGATGCCAGAAGGATAGTGGAGCAACATAGGTAAATTTGCTATCATTTTATGTGACATCCTGCATTTCCTACTTTGCTTCTTGATGCCGATCATGGAGATGATTGTGAAAACAGTTGGACCTTAGAAGTTGAGCTAAATTTTTTTTTTTTGTCAACCTGCAAGTAATGTTTCATTTTTCTATTACATCATCTCTTTCCCTAGTTCAGTTTGGCAGATTTTTTCCCCCTACTTCGTCTTCTTTTTTTTTTTGGTTGGAGAGAGAGTCTCACTCTGTTGCCCGGGCTAGAGTGCTGTAGCATTAGCCTAGCTCACAGCAACCTCAAACTCCTGGGCTTAAGCAATCCTTCTGCCTCAGCCTCCCAAATAGCTGGGACTACAGGCATGCGCCACCATGCCCGGCTAATTTTTTCTATTTTTAGTTGTTTGGCTAATTTACTTCTATTTTTAGTAGAGACGGGTCTCACTGCTGCTCAGGCTGGTCTCAAACTCCTGACCTTGAGTGATCCTCCTGCCTCGGCCTCCCAGAGTGCTAGGATTACAGGCATGAGCCACCGCGCCTGGCCCCCACTACTTCTTCTATCTTAAACTTTTTTTTTTGGAGAACAATTTAATCCAACATTGGTTAGCCTTGATTTTCTTTCTTTTTTGGACTGTTGCCTGGTTCATGACAAAAGTAACAAGTTCTGAACTAAGAGATATATTACAAGCTGCACTCAACCAAACCACACCTGAAAACCCAAGAACCATTTGGAGGTTTTGTGAGAACTTAGGTAGGTGTGTGTATGTTTTACGAGTTAAGATTTGGACCTGCTCCCTCAAGGCTGTGTGCTGAGTGTTTCTTAGCAGTCCTAATAATCCCCAGAAGATAGATAGGGTGAAGATGAAGAAGGCTTGCCTTGTGCCTGTTTTCATATGTGTAAGGAGTAAAGTGATCTTTTATTAGCTTTAACTGTCATAAAAAGAGAAATTGATCATCAGGTGGTCAAGTACTCTTGGGATAGCTCTTGGCCACTTAACCTGTCCTCTTGATGCATAGAGAGGCTTGTTTCTACCCTCTGGTTTCCCCTGTCCTTTTTTCCCCGTCAGATGATGTCAGTCTGAACAGCCCTGATATTAGCTGTACCTAAGAGAGGTATAAGCCAAGTTGTTCCGTGTGGCCATTTCCTAGTATCTATTTATATTTTCTCACACATAAGAATGTATATTTTGTAGAGCATGTGTTTGTCTACTTGTTTGTCTACTGTAATATGTCTTCAATAAAGCTAAAATACATTATGATTTTCTGATCTTCTCTTACCTAAAGTACAGCAGTGAAATGGTGCATTTTTGAGTTTGTATCCTTTTGCAGGGTCTTCAAGTAGCTGTACAAGTTAAAACAGGGAAGAGGTGCTCTTCCCTAGTTCTTGCCAAGCCACATACTTCCTTGAGCCTGCCACAGCTGCATGTGTAGCTGTGAGCCATGAGGACAGGCAAGATAGGCTCTCCTGCATCCTCCCACTGCTGCTGGATGGCTGGCAGGTATGGAAACAGATATGCTTAATATTAATAGTTCATTCAAAAATAACAGTAATTTCTGCACAGGGAAGGATTTGAAGGCAACATTTTCTAATTTGGCAAATCTTTAACAATATTTGAAGAATGTCAGTATTTTGGTTAACTTTGTTACTGCACTATTTCATAGGGGCAGTTTCCTTTAGACTGTGAACTCTTTGAAAGCTAGGCTCATAATATCAGCCCCATTGTGTACTTCTGCACTTTATTCTTTATGAGGCACTTTCCACAGACATCTTTGAATTTCACAACACTCTTAAGATATAGATGAGGCAGATAATAATAGTTAGGGAAACTGGCTAGGTGAGATTATCACTTACCGAATGTCAGAAAAGCTTTTAAAAAACAATAAAGCCAGGATTTTAATCCAAATTTTCTGACTCAGATTCAGGATTTTTACCACTATGATACCTTCCTATTCTGGGCCATAGTATCTTGTCTGTAGTCCACATAAACACTTGAATAAACCCTCTGGACATTGATCACTTCCAGTGTGAAAGCTTGGACTGGAATGTACCCTGGAAGCTGATTTTTACTAAATTTCTGGTAAAACTCATTTTCTTCTTTTTGGTGAAATGCAAAAAAAATGCTATGGCAGTATTGTATTTTTTATTTTGAAGTGGGACATGCTAGGGCCTACATAATAGCATGCTGCTGGTTTATGAAAGATACTTGTTCACACTCAGATATTTAGAAGCTTGTGACACAGTGCTTAAGCTATGAAATATTTGTGCTGAAGGACCGGTTGCCATGGGTCAATATTTTTGTAAAATACAAAATGAATTTCTAGAAAAAAATGAAATTAAAAGACTAAGTACAAGCATAAATTCTTATAGATTCAATAGACATAAAATTACTCTGTCAGACTGCTATTAAAATTTCTAAATGCTTACTCTCGATTTCTGTAGTTTATCATGGACAAGAAGCAAATAGTTTGTGGATTGGCACAGGTTTGCAGATCACTTTTGGAGTAGTACTGCTTGTAACTGTAGCAATGCAGTTATGTGCCATGGTGGGAATTGGTTTTACTTATTTTGGGGGTTCTTTTTAATCTTGCTGGTATGGAAGGGCGAATAGCTGAAACTGAGGACTGGGCTTTTGTCCAGAGGCCTCCCTGGTTAGAATCAACAATTAAGACACCTTTTCAGCTCAGCCACCTCCTGTGCTGTAGCCCCTCACTTGCTGGGCAGAGTCCTTTGTAGCATGCTGTTTGCTTTCCAGTCCTGCTGTCTTTCTGGCCCGTGCTCTCTGGAATGGGCTGCCCGTAACTTTTTGGTTTAAGAGAAATCCTATCACAAGACGGGCAAAGGGAAGAGGAAGTACATGAGTCATCATGCTGGAAGGAAGATGGTCTGATGCTGCGGAGTCTGATGTGGACTTGTCGGTGGTTGCTAGAGTAAGGCTCTGTTGGGGCTGTTCCATCCACCACCTCTGCTGCTTTGTTCAGCCAATCAAGAAATGTTTCTGGAAACCTCTAGGATAGAGATTTGCCACTCTTTATTTAGTTCCCAGACCTTCACCAAGGCTAGTAGTCATCAAGCACTTTGACAAAAAGAGGCAAATAGGAAGCATTAATCCCAATTACTGCTGGGGAGAAATAATGCAATTAATAGCAAATACATTCTGCCCCACCCCTTCCAGATACTGTGAAGCACTTCACATAGTTGGACAACCCATTTGAGGGAGGTATTATGCCCTTCTTACAGATGATGAAACTGGGTAAACAACTTGCCCAGATTCCCATAATTAGCAAGCAGTAGAATCAGGAGTTGAAATTATGTCTCTATGATTTCAAAGCACAAGTTCTTATGCCAAAGAGAGGGGGAAAAGCTTTTATCAAACTCCCACTTTGTCATTTAGTCCTGAGATCCCCAACCCCTGTACCAGTGCATGGCCTGTTAGGGACTGTGTGGCAGAACTCTGCGTTCCTTCCACTCCCCTGTCCCCACCCACCCCCCACCGCCTATGGGAAAAATGTTTTCCGTGAAACTTAGGAACCAGGGTGCTGCATAGCAAGAGGCAAGCAGCTGGTGAGCAGGCGAAGCTTAATCTGTGTTTGCAGCTGCTCCCCGTGGCTGGCATCACTGCCTGAGCTCTGCCCCCCACCCATGGAAAAATTGTCTTCCAAGAAACCTGTCCCTGGTGCCAAAAAGGTTGGGAACCGCTGATTTAATCTTTTGTTACCATCTGAACTGTGTCCTCACAAAATTCATGTGATGAGCTCTATCCCTCAGTACCTCAGAGTATAACCATATTTGGAGATGAGGTCTTTAAAAAGGTAATTAAGTTAAAATGAAGTCTTTACAGGGCCCTAATCTGATCTGACTAGTGTCCTTATAAGAAGAGAAAATTCAAGCCGGGCGTGGGTGGCTCACGCCTGTAATCCTAGCACTCTGGGAGGCTGAGGCGGGCGGATCGCTCAAGGTCAGGAGTTCAAAACCAGCCTGAGCAAGAGTGAGACCCCCGTCTCTACTATAAATAGAAATAAAGAAATTAATTGGCCGACTAAAGATATATATAGAAAAAATGAGCCGGGCATGGTGGCGCATGCCTGTAGTCCCAGC